>JAYMTJ010000143.1:0-16408 GCA_036897525.1 Pelargonium x hortorum | reverse complement strand
AAAAAATTAATAGTATTAAAAAAAATGAGTCCAACCTTCCATACAAGAATTAAACCAAGCAATTAAGATATTCATTGGGGAATAACCCCTACCATGACTAGTTCATACTAGACAAAACTAATTTGAAGTGCATGAATGGCTTTTGTGCATCCCCATGGGCCATGACACGAGGCTATCCTATCTTTAGGATCCCTACATCTTGCTTTAAGGCCCTCAACTAGTTATTGATTTGTTACTTTAACACTCCATACAAGAATTAAACCAAGCAATCAAGAAATTCAAAGGAGAATAACCACTAGAATGACTAATTCATACTAGACACAACTAATTTGAAGTACACGAATGGCTTCAAATAATAAGAGAGTAGCTCCAATTTTGTGCATCGGTGACACAACGCTATCCTTTCTTTAGGTAAGTGATTTAAGGATCCATAGATCTTGCTTCGTGGCCCTAAACTAGTTCTTCATTTGCTACTTCAACTTTACTCAAACATCTCATTAATATGTTTGTTCACAATGGGATATCTAGGAGAAAGTCGAGTTCTTAATAGTCTATTTAAGTTATTTTCCTGGTCTCATTACCATAAATATAGATACGGCATAAGTTGATTAAAATGCCATAACCCTTAAATATATATCAGGCACTGGGAACCTAAGTTCAATTTCCTTCTATATATTATCTTGTAAATGCAGCTAAAACCCAAGGCAGCTTAGTGGATGAAGCACCCGCCATTATAGATTCTGTGATATGAAAATACAATAGATAATAATTTAAACTATAATAAAACAACATATACCAGTGAAACAATTAAATTAAAAAATCATAAGCCCTTTTGTGAATTGTGAGTAAATAGCAGATAGTGAATCAAAATTAGACCTGGAATCTGATCTTAATAACATCAAGGGGTGATGTCACTGTCCGCGATATACCACCGGCAATTGCCCCTGCAGTAGCATCTACCATTGCACGCTTCAGCTGCCCCGGCTCTTCCATGGCCAGAGCAACTCTTCCTCGGGTTACACTACAACCTAATACACCCCACCAGCCCAATCAATTGCAATATGATACAAATTTACACACACACAAATTAATGATAACAACAGACATAAGCAAACATACTATAATAAAAGCAGACAGCATAAAGCATTGAAAGAAGAAAAAAAAATCAATATTATCACGCTCAGTTTGTGACTACATACGTAGAGATAGGAAAGGCACCTGAAATGGGGAACTGGGCAGACAGAGAGTACAGCAGCCATTGAATATATACAGATCTGAACAGGGTGAGGAGAAAAGGTGAGCATTTTTGCAGCCTTACTAGATTATGAGGGGATATAAAATGCTATTTGTGTGAAACATGTCTGGTTGCCGTTTCCCAACAACCAGAATTCGAGGAAAATTTGGTCACAATCATATTATGACTACATACTATATATTGGGTTATTTGAATGTGCGCGCAATCACCTTCTGTTAACCGACTCAATACATAGAATAAATGCAAAATTAACTTAACTGGCCATGCACAACACTTTCCAACCTCCTAATTCAAACTCCCTAAATTCACTATCACATACAGAAGGAAAAGGAACACGTTTCTTATAAACCATCTCACCTTTCTCAATTTCCAAACACTGTTTTCTACTATTAATTGATATTCCAAATTAATAAATTGAAATTAAATTATTTTACCAAAATTCTCGGATTAATATTAATTATTACTAAAACAAAGGAAAAAAAAAACATAACAAAAACTTTTTTGCACCCAATAATTAGAAAACGGAAAAATCTAAAACTCAGTACAGATAACCAGAGAAAAATATATGTATAAGTATATATAATTAAACCAATTCAAACCAGAAGGAACTATATGAAACTAACACCAAAATATCAACCAGATAGAGTTAAATAAAATACGCTCGCACGAATATACATATATATGCAACGGCTGGACATAGATACATTACCGATGAGACGTGAGAGGAGCGGACGGTGGAGAAGCGTCGACGGAGGGCGGAGAGGAGATCGGAGAGACGACGGGTACGGAATTACGCCGAGAGAGATCAAATAGGAAAAGGATTGTTAGGGTTTTGTCTGTGATGCGGTGTGGTGGCTGTGATATTTTATTTATTTGTTTATTTTTATTGGTTTGGTTTACTTTTAAATTTTCCTTCTTATTTTTTTTCATAGAACTTTTAAATTTTCCTATTTTCTCTCTATCTTCGCAAGCGTATAAAACGTGACAGCGTTAACGCCGCCTTCCAAAATAAATTTGTAGAGATAAGTAAAGTAGCTCAAACCCGAGACCTCAGTGTAAAATAACAATTTATGTAACTTACGCGTAACAAAATAACGGACATAAAATTGACGTGTTGGGAGTGATTGTGACAATGATAAGTCAGATGTGTTGCATGTCGTGGTGATTTGTGCCCGCAAATTGAATTTAGGGTTCATAGATGTGATTTCCTGCAAAGGTGGTAACGATACGATGGTGGGAAAACGATGACAAGATTATAGGATTTTGAGTCGTTGACGTAAGACACGTTTAAAATTGTGGTCATATTTTTGGTGCGAATGTTAGGAAAGAGATCCGTTGGAATTGACATGGTTATGATACAGACGGATAATAATGTCTTTTGCTTTTGAAGGATCTTCCACTATGCTTCTTCTTCTTCTTCTTCTTCTTTTTATTTATAAATGGTACTTTTATTACAACCTCAAAAAATTAGATGACAAAAAGTACCCAAAAAAACACACACACAATGGTTGAAAAGCACTGCGAGGCAATATACATCAATGGAAACATAAAGCGGGTAATGAAACTTATATGACGGACGTGAAAGCTCTAAATAACCAAACTGATGAAGGAGTAGATTGTTGTCATGTGACATTGCAATGCCAACCACTGATCCCAAATGAGACTGATTGATCGTGGATGAGGAAGGAGAAATAACCCTTAGAAATGATACTAGAATCATGATTATGTATGTTGCAAAATCATAATTATGTTTTGAAATTGAATTTGATATTCAAGAGACACTAGAGTGTTTTAGATATATTTACCATGTTTTTTCCTTTGCATTTAACAATTTGGACATGAAGTTTTAATATAAATATTTGTCTAAAATGTCCTATAACATAAGTGAGACACAAATATGGATCTACAATTGTAATTTCCCGTAGTAAAAATATGGTCTTTTAGTAATATTACGTCGATTTTTTGTTGTTGAAAAAATCAAAATGGCTCTTTAAATTGAGATAGAGAATGGTAATCAATTACAATATTATATTACTTCATCCGTCCCAAAATAAGTGTCATGTTCCACCAGCAATTTTTTATTAAAATAAGTTTTTTTTTTTCTTCTCTAGTAAGTTACTTATACATGAATTGTCAATAATATTATTGTAAAAAGTTATATAACGTGATCATGTAACATACCACACTAACTAATTCTCTTTAATTTTTCTCAAAATAGAAAAAAAATTACACTTATTTAGAGACGGTATTCTTTTTAAAGAATAAACTTTTATTAAGGAATTAACTTTACTTTTCATTTCATTTAAAAAAAAAAAAAAAACTTTACTTTTGATTCCATGTAACATAAGAGGCAAATTTCCATATATTGATAAATTAATACATCCACGTTACTTTTGTATGAATATGATGCGTATTTGTCAACCATTTAATTTGTTTCAAAATTAAGGTGAAACTAATTAGTGATGTATACTTTATAATATATACTCATATACATGTGTTGTAACAAATTTAAGAATGAGAGGATATTATGTCTTTGATGTATTAGGGCTTTGAAGGTTAATATATATTTTCTCATTTTACAAAAACTAATTTATTATAGAGACATTATTGATACTTTTTTTTTTTGAAGAATGAAGTAAATTTCATTAAAACAGCTCAACCAGCTTACATAAACGTCTTAAAACGACCCTATAAACGTTGTCAGTGACCTAATGCACCGAACTGGGTAAAAATGGAAACGACGACTCAAACCATATTTCATGCCTCTCACTTGCACGCTTAAAAAATTGTTATCTTTATAATAAACACCACCCTCTATTTTGATTCAAATATATGCTAAAATCCTATTTTGTAACGACGTAGTACCCGCAAGTCAAGTGTTTATTTACATAAGCACCACTCACTATTGATAATTCATGCAAGATCAACTTCTTACATTAAAAAAAAATGTTTTGGTAACAAACAAATAAAGTAAGACACTTGTTTTGAGGCAAAATGAGTTTTACGCAATTCACACACACATATATAGAAAATAAGTAATATGAGCTAAATATTTTTTGGCTAAGCCAAACCAATAATGAGATGACACCTCATTAATTTCACTACCCACCCAAGTGAATTTGGAGGAGCGGAGCGACCCACCTCCCCCCGCCTATATAACTGATATAACTTATATCAGTTGCACTAATAAGATAATGACACCTCATTTAAAATAATGGATCCGAACGGGCCGCTCCGTCCCACAAATTCACTTGAGTGGGTACAAGTGAATTTTAATGAAACGTCATCACCGCATTGGCTTATTTAGATTGCAACTTATATAAGTCTCATATCACTTAACTGTTATACTGGAGCAACTGACCAAAGGAAGGAGATGACCGTTGAAGAAGGAAAAGAATTTGAAACAAAAGAGCAAAACGGTGTCGTTGCAACTAATGATGCAAACACCAAGCAAATAACAGAATCTGACGTGGAGGAGAAGGAAACAAACACACCAACGGTAGAATCGGACGAGCAGAGCATGAATGGTGGTCCCAGGCGCAGCACAAGGCAAAAGAAAATGCCAGCTAAAATGGAGATTTACTATAAATACCAGTGATGAGAGTATTAGGGTTTGTTGTTGGATAATTTTGGCTGCTTTCTCTCTCTTTTTCCTCTGTATTGTTCTTCAATTCCCTAAGAACTTCTCAAAAACTTGTGATGGTTGTTTGAGAATTCATTGTAATCTCCTTTAAGTTGAATGAATTGCCATGAAAGCTTTTTAGCTGAGGCCAATTTCTGGTGTCTTTCGTTCATTTGCTTCATAATCCTCTAATTTTCTCTATAAGTCACACCAAAAAACTCCTTTTTGTGATTGACGTTCACGAACGAAATGAAAGTGAACTTTTATATGTTTCGTACAATCGTGAAAACCCAGATTAGAAGCAAGGTGAAGAGTCGTCTTGTTATTGCAAACACATGAATTGGTTCAAGTTGTGGAACTCTTAAATCATGCAAAAGTCGTCACTACCATATAATCTCTCTATTGGTGATCGTTATGGCTTGATATTCAAATTCAGTTAAGGAACATTAAACTTTAGACTATTTCTTGGATCGCCAAAAAATATGGTAGTGGCCCGTCGTGTGTTAGGGAGACCTAACCAATCAGCGTAACAATAAGCTTGTAAAGACAATGAGTTATCTGCCGAAAAAAAGTATTTTTTTCCTAGGGTTGTTCTTGAGGTAAAACAATACATGAAAATTTGCATCAAGGTTTCGTTTCCTAAGGTAGTGCATAGATTGACTCAAGATGTACACCGCATAACTAATGTTTGGTCTAATGATAGCGAGATATAATAAGCATCCCACAGGTCTAGTTTGTATTTACTTGCATAATATACATCACCAATATCTGCGGAAAGCTTATATATGTTGTTGATGCAAAGGATATGTAACAATTTTACATCATCTGAAGCCACAATCTTTCATAATATTGAGTGTGTGTTTGCGTTGACTAAGTGATATGCATGTAGCTGACTGTGACAACTCAATTCCAAGAAAATACTTAAGCTTCTCTAGATCCTTAATTTTAAAATTGAAATCTAAATACCATTTCAATTTCTCAATGCATGTTAAATAAATATCGATAACTATCACATCATCCACGTAGATGAGGATTGCAACAAATGAAGAGACATTATCATAAACAAAAGACGAATGATCAACTTAAGAGAATCTAAAACCAATTGCGGTTAAAGCTTGTATGAACTTATGGTACGAATTCCTCGAAACCTAATAAAGGCCATAAAGAGACTTACGTAGACATCATTCTCGATACTCTCTCCGTTTGGAAAAATTCTGAGGAATTTTCATACACACTTCTTCATGTAAATCACCATGTAAAAAGGTGTTCGCGTATGATTTTCAAGGTCAGGGCACTAGCGAGATGAGGTAAGACTTGTAATTAGGCGAATTGCTTAAGAGATGGTAACAGAAAGAAATCACAATCAAGGAAAAATAAAGAAGGCAAAGTAGAACATAGCTCTTATTAATGAAGAGAGTATTCAGTTACAATTTTGACAGAGTATTGTCACTCAATTTCACCTAAGATCCCTATTACACTGTTTTTACAGGTATTTATAGGAGTAAAGGATTGTCTCCTTCAGCAAACGCCTTGCTCTCCAAGCCTTATGACTTTATCAGTAAGTAATGTCACGTGGGCTACTTTGACCCAGTCAATGATGACTCAACATTCTTATCCCTTCATTTTGACCTCTACGGTGAGGTGAGAGAATCAATCACTAACTGCTTTGGAGAACCTAGCCAGGGATTCTTTGGGCAACTCTGCTTGGGCAGCTCTACTTATTGACTTAAGGAGGACGCCTACGATGACGCAACGTGGTTAAATCTCATTGGTTCGATCCAAGAGGAAATTTTAGGCATAAATAGTTGTCCCCCCACTCTGAATAACGATGATTTATCGGCGTTGCTCAGAGTGTATCGAAATTTTCCTCCTCAAGGATCATTAGAGAAGACTGGCATTAATTCCACAGGGTTTTCCAAACATGAGTCGTGCTCAAATTTTTGTTGGGGAGCGTCCGCTCGTGAGAGGCACGTGCTCCATTTTTGTCGTCTTCCGTATATTGATCTACTCGTACGATTTTTCTTTTTGATTTTTTGAGAATTGCAGCCATGACGTGGCCACTCATGAGTCGTTGATCTTTTACACAAAACGTCATCTGAGCGGCTTGTCGTACAAGTCAACTTTTTCCCTTTTTGGTTCGTTTTCCCTTTATAAAATCCCTAATTCGTCTTCTTCTTCCTACATTTTTCTTTCTCACGAGTATTTGCTTGATTTGTCGTTGATTTCCTTTCATTTTTCTTTCTCTGATCTCTTCATATATCAGTAAGTATTTTCATTCTTGAACACCTTACTCTTTCTGTTATCTTCTCCCTAGGAATTCCTTTTTCCCTTAACATCCAAAGCTGACAAGCCAAGAGCTCAGGGTTTAGTCGAATTTTCTTTTTCTGCCATTTATGCACTGACCCTATTTTCCTCTTGCTTTTACAGGTTGTTGAAGTTGTTCTTTACTTTTTTTAAGATTTCTACCGCTTCCTCTTTCCCCGTGAGTATAATGGCTCATTTGGTTTTTTTCTTGGATATCTTGTGGAGAGGATGAAATTTGTGTGCATGTAAAATAGAGTTAGGGATGTTTAGAATTAATGTGTACCTTCATTGGAATAGGTTTTCAGTTGTTGAGTCATTTCTATTCTTTAGATCATAATAGCATAGCTGTCAATGTAAATGCCATTGTAGGCGATTTTGTTGATTTATGTCGGAGATGTACCCTTTTGTCTGGATTGTGCATGTCTTAGAAGTAATTGAACCAGAATTTATGTTTAATCATCCTTGCTCTTTACTGCTATTGTTTGATGAATCATAGCAATTACTTGATATGTCTTTTGGTTTTACTTGTTTCCTCTGTCTTGATGGCTGATTTTCTTTATTCGTCTTATCCTTCCTTTTTGTAAATACAGCCTTGATGGCTAGAATTTCTCCTTCTCGGCTACCTCACACACCTCCGAACAAGTTTAGTATTGAGACTGGCGAGGTTATTATTCTACCACCCTTGATTACTAAAGAAGGGTTAAAATGGATTGAATAGGAAGAGGTGAGTTATATTCCCCGAGGCCTCGATTTAGAAACTATGCCTTTGCCTTTTTTAATGGTGTACGGACAACCCAGAATTACTCCTTTTAAGCGGATTACGGATACCATGGTTGCTCAACTGTTCGATGATTCAGGAGTAGATTTGAAGGATTTCAGATGGAGAATCCCAACAAATGAGAAAGATGGGAAGAAAGTATAACCTCTTGGTGATGAGATGGTAATCCAATGGCCTCATTTTGAACACGGGTTGACTCTGCCTATCGACCCTTTCGTGGAAGATATTATTTCGTTAATGGAGACTGACCTTCAAAACCTTGCTCTTGAGGATTTGAAAAAGATGATGTGCTTTGCAAATTTCTGTCGTCTAGCTGGGAGGGAACCCACCACTGTCTCTTTCTTCCTGTTTTAGCTTATATACACCAAATCTTCTAATGTTAATGGGCTAAAAATTGTTTCTCAAGACAAAGGTTATTTGTTGAGGATGCTCATTAAACTGTCCTTTCGGACAACACCAGAATTTTTGTGTCTTCCAGGCTCGGTTGGAGGATTCCTCGGAGATCTACAAATCCTTCAATTGCAACTTGGTTTAATGCGAAGAGAGGTGACCCTCAGTCTTATTCATTTCAGACTTATGGGGACATTGATATCCAAAAGTTACTCCTCGAAAGGCTCCCTAAGGAAGGTGTTTTCAGTACATAAGTTTTTTCCGTGAGGAAGTCCAATACTCTGCTAGCGCTCGTTAAAGACCTAGGGAGACCATCAGGCCTCTTCTGTTCATTGAAGCAAATAGAAAGAACACTGAATGGTTGATTAATGGCAAGATGGAGGACCATGTTCTTTGATATCAATGTGATCGTTGCAATAGTATGGAACAGGCTCTTCACTGTCCTGATCCCAAATGTTTGCGAGGAGGTAAATATTTCCATTCTTCTGCCTTCCAAATTCTGATTTCCTTTTTTTTGGCTTCCTTTATCTCTTAGCTTCCTTGTCTTTGTGAGAACAAGGATTTTCCACTTGGTTGGTCTGAGCAAGAGCGAGTTGAATTTAACAATCAAAAGAAAAGAAAAAGGGATGAGAGGTTGAAAGAGTTGACAGAAATGGGGATAATGCACTATATTGGAGAAGCAGAGATCCCAATATCTTTGAGATAAGCAGGGAAAAGAAATAATGGAGGCTCCCAAGAAGGGGGTTCTTCTAGCTACCACAAGCCAGAAGGAATAGCGTTTCGGGGATAAGACTCCCTCCCCAACTCCTTCAAAAAGGATAACGAGGTTCATTAATGTTAATGTTACCCAGGAAAATCTCCCCAAAAAAATGGCTATTGCATCCAAAGCTCCTAGGGCTAGGACCTTGGACCCAAAGTTGGTAAAGATTGCACCTCCGCATTCTTTTCCCAACCAAAAATCCAAGCTAACCATGGAGAAGGCGGGGTCTCTAAAGAAAGATGCATTGAATACCTTTCTCATATCTTTAGGAAACTATGGTAACAATGAAATTGAAGGAAGTCCAGAAAATGTTGACATTAGACCTGGGTGGCTATCATCGCCTGTGACACTAATGTTTGACTCTGATGATGATAACCTCCCAATTGCCAGAATTATCCAGGAGGGAAAGAGGAAGAGTTCAAGAATTCGTTTCATGTGCACGAAGAAGAGAGATAAAGGGATTGCATCAAACACCCCCATCATGATTGAGGATTTGGAAGAAGATCTTACTCCCAAGAAGTGAGAAGTAACCAATTTGGAAGAGATTCATACTAAGCTGGTTCCCCCTGGGAAGCCATTCCCGAGCCTACATATTTGTGGGCAGGGAAAAGAACGAACCAATGGAACACTAAGTATAGGGGCTTTTGTCAAACAGTTGGATATTGCAGCTGGCGTTGAAACTACCATTATTGATATAGATGTTGAGAGGTGAGAAGAAGTATAAAGTACCTTCATTGCTGATTTTGAGATATTAGGGAAGACGACAGTCGTAACGAAAGAAGTCGAGACCGAAACGACCAAATCGATTGCAAATGATCCTAACGCTGGCCTGGGAATTCGTGGGAGGGGAAATGGAAAAGAGATTTTTGGCAGAGGAGATGCTAACAAGGATCCTTAAGGAAATTTATCTGTGCCTGGGAAAAACCTGGCTAGCAATTCTGGGGCTAAGGAAAACCTGGCCAACAATTTTGGGGCCAAGATTTTTCAAGACAATGCTTCAGGAATTTTTCCTCCAAGTCCCTCTTCAGGCTCTTTCCTTGGCGTAGAGAAGTTATCAGATGATCAACTTTTTACCAGTACGTGCAAACCAGATATGATATTTGGTTGCCTTGGATCCTTTACCAACATTGGCTCCCACATTCACGAGGTACCGATTGTTTGCATTTCTTTTTCACTATTTTTTTTAACATTTCCAGTCTTGGATTCTTAATGATGTAACTACTTTCGCAATAGATTGATAACTTGTTGATCTCGAAAAGCTTGTCTGCTACTAGTCTTCACGAAGGGGTTATGGCCGCCAAAAGATTGAGGGCCAAGGAATCGATGGAACATCATAAGGAAGTTGAAGCTTTATCTGTTGCTATAAGAGTTAAATCTACTCAGTTTGAGGAAGATCTCACTCAAATAAATCATGACCTGGCCACTATTACTTCTTCTGAATCCACTTTACATATTTCCCTAAGCAACCATACCCATAAAATGTCAGACTAGAGGCTAGAGATTATTTATTTGAAGAATCAGCTTGAAGTCTTGACGGAGAAAATGAAAGAGGTTTGTTTTCTTTATTGTGACTGGAATTTTGTAAGGCGATAGGTATACTAACATATTCTATTTTAGGCAGGAAAAGGAGGCAACTAAAAAGCAAGCGAAGGTTGTTGTGATCTCCAAGGAGAAGGCAAGCTTGATGGGGGTTATTGGTTAGAAGGATGCTCAGATACCGCAGTCGGAGAAAAATTGAGTTGGAACGTCAAGATAAGGAAATAGGTAAGATGGAAGTGATTATAGAAGAACAGCGAGATGCCCTCATTCTTCATAAAAATCTGGAGTAGTTTTTCGATGGACAGTTACAAGAGTTGAAGATGACTCAACTGGCTCTTTAAAAGGAGAAAGCTGAGTCTAATTCTCTAAAAAGTCAGCTTCAAAGCCTGGGGAAAGCCTTCAATGTTCATAAAGTTAAGTTGGAGCGAATCGAAGAGATCTTCAAGACCCATGGGGCTCCAGTTTGAGTTTGGCTTAGACATCCATTTGAACTTTTGAGATACTAACTTTGTTGATGTTGAGACGTTGATATTCTCTTTTGTTATCTTTTTGAGTTGACATCATGCTTCCTTGAACTTTCTAGTATCTTTATATGCTCTCAGGAATTTTTGATATATGGTTGTTGATATGCATGATTGTTGACCTGCATTTTCTGTCTGTGGTAGACTTTGTATATTTTGTATTGGGTGGCTCATACTCCCCCACTTTGAAGAACAATTTATTTATCAAGGTTGTTCGAATTAGAAACCGAAGAATCTCATTCGTCGGAATGGGCTTCTTGAGTGTTCCATGCTACTTAGGCAATTCCTAGGATTCACCTTTCTCATAAGATTCCCGGGTTCATTTTCCCCAGAATTCCTGAACATATGATCCTCAGGGATCTCCAAGGACTACTATTCCTTACAGAAATCTCGAGTACTTGTGTCTATAATACAATTTTTGAAGACTCACGTTCTTCGTGGAAATCCTGAGGACTCGTCATCCTCATTTCCTTGGATTTATATTCCAGAAGAATTCCAGGAAATTGTCTTCCCTGGATACAAATTCGAGGATCCTTGTTCCCCAAAATTTTTTGGGGTTGTTCTCTAGAGATTTCCGAGGACTCTTGGTCCTCGTGGAAATCTCGAGGATTTTGTTCCTCAAAATTTGTTGGGGTCGTTCCCTAGAGATTTCCGAGGACTCTTGTTCCTCATGGAAATCTCAAGGATTTTGTTCCTCAAAATTTGTTGGGGTCATCCCCCAGAGATTTCTGAGGACTCTTGTTCCTCGTGGAAATCTCGAGGATTTTATACGCATATACATATATATTTGTCCACAGAGTTTCACCGTATATGGGATTTGATGCTTTTCACAGAGTTGTGTCGTACATAAAAGAGGATAGCTAGAAAAACTTTCCCAATATTTTTATTCCTTGGATTTTCCTTCAATTAACACACTGCAACGGGGGGGTCAATCGCTACTCCGTATGATTTTCTCGTTCATTTAGGCTCTTATTTTCAATTTGGTGGACATCTATCCTTCAGGAAGTTAATAAATCCGCCTGAATTTCCTTGGAAATGTATTCCTTAATAGCGTAGCATCCTTCGATGTTGTGGCCAAAACATTGATGTAAGACGCAGTATTCATCAAGGAAGCATCCTTTAATCTTCCCCTCAGGAACCTTCTTCGAAGATTATAAGTCCCCAGCGTTTTTGGCATATTCGAATATGTGCATCATGCTTGTTGATAGAGGTGGTAGGTTGTGATGGGTGACACATTTCCCTTTATATAACACAACAGCCCCACCTCTTGATGAGGCTTCCCATGTTTGAGCGTATCACTTCTGTTGACGCCTAAACATTCCTTGGCTTCGAGGCCACCTCTTCTCCGACTTGGTTTTCGTGTTGATTTTTCCTTTCCTCCATTTGTATTGGTTCTTTGGTTAATTTCTCCAAGGCAACTAGGGGTATTATGGGATGAAACTTCATGATTTTTTGGGTAAATTGGACGCCATTGGGCGTCAGTGAGCGTGTATGGAATTTAAGGCAAAACTTGCGTGTATGGAATTTAAGGCAAAACTTGCCCTCCTTCATAAATTTTTTCTGAATCTGGTCGTTTTTCATGCGTGTAGGGCGTGGTTTGTACTTCCTCATCTACTCCATCATTTCCAGCTTGGCTAGACGAGGGGATCAGATCAAGCATCTTCACATTGAAACTGTGGCAATCTGACTGGTCTTGAGTGATAGAAGCCACAGAAGTGATAGGATCTGGTGCATTTAGGGGAATCTTTGGAAGTGTCGTTGAAGAAGTTCCCACGCATTTTGACATATGAACGATGAAGGTATTCACGAGTCAGTTAAAACCTTTTACGATGAGATCCTCTCCAGGTGGGATTGGAAGATGATTTGGCACCCTTAACATTGGTGCAGAAGACCATAAAATATGTGGTAACGTAGAAGTTGTTTTAGCAGCCATCATAAGGAGATTCGTATCCTCATGATCTGGTAGTAGAAAGATCTTTCTCGGAATTTTTGTTTCTCGTCTGATCCTTGTGTTGAATTGATCCTCCTCTGGAAAGACGAGGCTATCCCGAATAGAGATTAGAAATTTATGTTTTAAATCTAGACCATCAGCTTCGGTAGGAGGAGGCGCTAGAGCGGATTTGATCATTTCTGAGTGAAAACAGAACAATTTTGCGGAACAGAATATTGGAAACGACGCTTACGAAAGCATTTTCCCGCAATGGAACCACTGTTCACGTCTGATATTCAAGGTCAGGACATGAGTGAGATGAGGTAAGACTAGTAATCAGGCAAATTGCTTAAGAGATGGAAACTGAAAGAAATCACAATCAAGGAAAAATAAAGAAGGAAAAGTAGAACATAACTCTTATTAATGTAGAAAGTATTCAGTTACAATTTTGACCGATTATTTTCACTCAATTTCACCCAAGATCCCTATCACACTGTGTTTACAGGTTTTTATAGGAGTGAAGGATTGTCTCCTTCAGCGAACGCCTTGCTCCCCAAGCTTTTTGACTTATCAGAAAGTAATGTCATGTGGACTAGTTTGACCCAGTCAATGATGACTCGGCATTATTATCCCTTCATTTCAAACGGTGAGGTGCGGTGGTGAATGTAACGTGACGTAATCTTCTTCGGTGACTATCACATCGAGGCAGTTGCGCCAGCTGTGATTCAGTTCCGCCAGCTAGACAGCGCACATGTGGAAGAGCTTCTAGAAGCTCTTGCTCAAGCAAGGAGGTGGTGTGAGTCCGAAAATCAATCGTTAAGTGCTTTAGGAGTCTTCTCTAAGAAATTATTGAGGAGATTTGGATTGATACGCCTGGTTAAGTCTCTTGGATAACCTAGCCAGAGATTATGTGGGCAACTCTGCTTGGGCAGCTCTGCTTATTAACTTAAAGAGGACGTCTACGATGACGCCACGTGGCTGAATCTCATTTGTTCGATCAAAAAGAAATTTTTAGGCATAAACAGAAGGCATTGCTGACATCAAATTGATAAAAAGGCCAATTTTTTTATGGATGCAATAACTAATAGACATCAAACAATAACTAGTTTTTCCATTGGAGAAACCCTCTCATGAAAGTTGACACTTTCAATATGATTAAATCCTTTTTTCCACAGTCGCTCTTTATAGTGTTCGATGTTACTACCAAGGCTATATTTGACTTTGTAAACTTATTTAGAATCGATGGCACGTTTCATAGGTGGCAATGTGACCAAGTACCAGGTGTTTTGGCTTCAAGGGTAGATATTTCCTTGGACATAGTCTACCTCCATGTACGCGTAATAATCTGAGAAAATGTTCAAGGCTCATCTACAGAGAAGATAGCCACTAGAAAAGCATTATAGGTGTATGAAATTTTGTATAAGATAAAGAATGTACTGTTGAGTTGGTCGATGGTGGTGCAATGGGCGAAGCAGGGTCTTTAAGAGCAAGGGGAATGTGGCAAAGTGTACTCATATCCTTCAAGTTGTTTGGACATTTTTTTATATCATTTTGGCGAGAGATTATGATAAACTTGTGTTTGGATGTCTGGCTCCACGATCGCTACTATTGACGAATCTTCCTCTGGCTCATCCCAACTCACACTCGGTTGCATGAGTGTTCAGTGATACAACCTTTAGCGTATAAATGTGAGATAAGTCGGGTGGAACAAACTATTGCACAAGTAAGGGCGATGTTTGGGACTACTTTTTATGAGTAAAGACAAATTGATGAATATCCTCACAAAATTGAGTATTATGTGAGGTGTATATTGTTTCAGTCTCAAGATCGTAAATTTGGTAGCCCTTTTGTCATGTTGGATACTCTATAAAGATCCATGGGTGTACCTGAGGAATAAATTTATCACGAGATTGTTGATGTACCTAGCAGTCACAACCAAAACCCTGCAAATGTTGATATGTAGCAAAGAACATATAGGGGCATCACATTGCTTGAGTGACTATAAGTGATTTTTAATGTGTCGACAAGCATTCATTAGTTTGGCTTAGATTCTTTCAAAAGAATCCTAACTATGGATTAATGGCTAAGACTAAATCACGTCCAATTATGTCATATCTCATCACTAATTAGTGCTCATATTCGTCTCAAGTTGAGAGTCTAAGTCAATAATTCATATATGTGATTTCGAGAACTATATATATTATTGGACTTAGGCTAAGCCTACAATGAGGTTGTTATACAACATTAAAATGGTTGGATATATAATAATAACAATAACAAAAATGATGTCAGCTAAATTAACCTAATTCCATTTTTTCGGATTCTAGCAAATTAGGGTTTGTGCTTTCCTTGGCTTTCTATGGAGGATCCGCCGCCGTCGGCTCTGCCGAATTCTGCATTCCCTCCTCTTTCGAGTCGGCCTGCAGCCCCCTCTGCGACAATCTCTCCCTCCTTTGCTGCTATAACGAAGAAACCAGGCCTGGACACTCAGCTCAAGGATGTCCCGGTCTCCTCCAAGCTTTCATCGTTGACCGATGATGGGTTTTCGGTGGTTCAAGAAGTCTCAGCAGGTGAGAACCTCTTACAATGGGCGTTGACTGCAAAATTCTCGCAATCACGTCCATCTGTCAATATTATTTGTGACAATATTGTGAAGAGTTGGAGTTTGGATCATCCTCTGGTAGTAGGTTTGATTAACCCCCACCATGTGCTCATCAAAATGTAAACGGAAAAGGACTTCATCACGGTATGGACATGAGAACGCAGGGTAGTCGAGAGTAGTCTTTTTAGGCTATTCAAGTGGACACCGGATTTCAACACCAAAACTGAATCCACACGAATCGCTATATGGTTACGTCTTCCACATTTACCTATGCAATATTTTGCTACGTCCTTTCTAAAGGTGGTCGGTTCTCTGGTGGGACGGTTCTTGCATGTAAATGCGAGGACTAAGTCTTTAGCTCACCCTATATTTGCTAGGGTTTACGTTAACATGGATGTGTCGAAGCCGATGCCAGAAAAGGTGTGGATATCTATGGGAACAGAAAAATCTAAAGGTTTCTAGCAACGCATTAAGAAAGAAAATGACTACCCCTTCTGTCAGTTTTGTCGTATTCATGTCCATACAAAAGAGGTTTGTAGGAAACGATTAAAGAAACAATTGGTACAACACTCCCGTCAGACGCCCCTCCAGTTGCAAACCCCTTCACCTCTGGGGTTCCTATTATGCCAATTGGCACCCCCGCGACGCCAGTTCTTTCGACGGCTACCTCAGCTCCAGTGGAAACTATGGGAGCACCCCCTGTGGTG
>JAYMTJ010000142.1:0-16422 GCA_036897525.1 Pelargonium x hortorum | reverse complement strand
GAACCATCAAGCTCTCACCTCCCAAAACCGGACATCCCATTTTCAAGTTCAAGCAAGACACGTCATCAAACTTTCTAGTGTGTTTGGAGATCACGAGATTTTTAGGCGCATCAGTCAGTTTCAACAATTAGCCAACGAAGTTTTTTGAAGTGACTCAAGATGGACAAATATAGTTCTCAGATTCCTAAATGATGTGCAACAATAATTATCAACACCTTTATTTGAAGTCTATAGTATCAACGACTTATAAGAGGTAATGCAACTGGCAGAGTGACTAGTACAATTTGTGTATCTTCTCAAGAGCAGAAGTTCTTGCGGATTTAGTTCCAAAAAATTTAAGAGAATCAAACGGTAGTAGATAGAACTTATGGTCCACCAAAATGGCAATATAGCTCTAACAACTGTATGGGAAGTTGTATGTTTGAAGAAGCCATTTTTCATTAAACGCTGAAAAATTAGGAGACCTTTTTATAGAATTGTGACTGTTCCCTCTACACCGTAAAGAGCTTACAACGGATGTAAAATAGTTAACAGCCATTCCATGTCAAGTAAGGTTATTCTTAAGGTATTTAGTATTTACACTCCTACGAAGAGGCAATTTGTTTCTTCGGGATGTATTCTTATTTAGTTTTGCCTGCTCTCTTGCTCATAGATGTATCCTAAAAGTTCTGTTGAGCCAGAGTGGCAAAAAGAGTAGCTACCTAAACACATAGCTCCAAGTGAAAAATTTGGTTACAGTAATGGGATCAACAAAAGCATCTTATGCAATTATTCAAGTGACACACAGATTCATATTGCCTTATCCAATACTCAAAACATAGTTAATCAAACTCTTTCAACTGAAATTGACACTCCAATCAGCCAAAATCACTAGTGCACAACAAGTTAATACATTCAAGCACCAACCATAAGAAAAATGTCATCTTCAAACAACCATTTTCCCAGCAGCCAAACAGACCCAGAAACCAAAACACCATAGAAAGACAAAACAGTGAAGACCCAACAATTCCCAAATTTTTAGCTCACACAGACTCAGATCACAGAGTCTAGAGACACGTACCTATACTCCCAAGTCTGGAAGCCAGATTTGTAGAGGAGGAAGTGAAGAGGCTCCCAGTAATTGAAGACCTCGTCGCAGTCGTGAATGATGTTCGATGTGGCGCTCATGTAGCGTAGCATTCCCAAGGCAAAAATCGGGAAGAACCACCTGAAACCCTTGTCGTCCTCTTCCTTACCGTTCGATCTCTCCGGCTTGTCGGTCTTCGTGTACGAAGATGACGGCTGCGGCGGCGGATCGAACGACGGAGCACGCCTCTGCCGAACTGCGAGAGCCATTTTTTGTTGTTTTTGTTGCTTCTGCGATAGTTTATCGGAGGCTGAGCTCTCTCTCTCTCTGAGACTGAGACTGAGACTGAAATTGGAATTTCAGTATCCAAAAGCTCTGCTGAGACAGAGGGACCTTTTTTTCCCGGCGTGTAGAAATGATGCCTTCCTTCCTCCCAAAGAAAAATGTTCACTTTTTTTTGGCTAAATTAAAAAGTACGGAGTAAAATGTATATGAGTTGTTCATATATAATAATTATATTAGTTTTAACAGTAAAATGTATATCAGTTGACTGAAATAATAATTATATCAGTTGTAATTTAAAACTCATTAAATTTCACTTTTACACGTCTAAGGGAATTTGTGAGAGTGGAACTATCAGTCCGTATTTATAATTTTAAATGAAGTGTCATTAACTTGTTAGTGCAACTGATATAAGTTATATCAGTCAACTGATACACATATTACTCTAAATAATATATATTTGAGAGCGATGAAATTTGGGATCGGAACGGTCTCCCCATCCCAGTCCCCATTTGGAGAGCAGGTAAAATTTTCTCTCCATCCCCGCTCCAATTCCCATCTCCGTACCGTGTTAGGGCGGGGTTGCAGGTCCCCATTGGCTTTGGGTACAATTGCCGTACGCAGACAAAAAGAGATAATTGTTGATGTTCTTGTTCAAATGAACATTTACTCATAAAAAAAAGCATATATTCGAGGGTAGATTTGTCATTTTGGTGACTTTCTAACGGAGTTAAGGAATTGCATACGGAATAAAAATTTTGATACTCCGTTAAGACATTAGGGTTTATCAGGATTTGGAGGTTTACCTCGTAGCCGTTTGAACCCTAAATTGATCAGAGACTGGGAGAGAAACTTGTGAAGATGTGCGTTACAGAGATGGATTCCATGGCCTCTCTCATCGCTTCACTCTCGCAAAGCTTCCGCCAAGTTCCTCCGGCGGCAATTCCGGCGATTCTGGATTGCATCTTGGTCTCGACAGCCCTATCTCCGTCGTCGCTTTTTTCTTCTCTGCTAGATTCCTTCCCGGCCCTCATCAAGGTTTTACTATTCAGCTCATTAAAGAACTGACTTTATCCTCAAATTGAAGTTGTTTTTATGCTAAATTGACGTTAGTTAATATGTTTGCTAAGTTGAATTGAACTATAATATTTTTTCTTGTTGCGTAGGATGCTATTGAAGAGAAGGAAAAATTGGATTCTGATCATTGTAACCATCTGGCATCATTGGTAGGTGCACTATGTCATCTTCTGAAGAAATCTGGTGAGTTATGTTCCTGAGTCTAGTTTGCATTTGAGTTTTTTTACTATTTATATTTTTCCTTGTAATTGCTAGAAACCATGTTGTGCTAGATCATGTTATTTCTTGCGTTTGTACTCCAATAGGTTTCTGTGAACTTCCAACTGTTTTAATCTTTGCCTGCCAATTGCAACAATGTATTATGATGTCACTTTAGCTGGCGGGAACTTGTTGTCATGGAGTTGAAACTTTTTGGACAATATATAATTAGTTCCTAACCCGCTGTACATTTCGTTGTCAAAGAAACCCTCATTTTTGTTGTGAGCAATTCACAAGGGGTCCTATTAGCAGCCTCTTGTTGAACCATGTTGATGCTGCACCTACAGATTTTAAATACACACACACATATATATATATCTATATATAATGTAAAAGGATTCCCTATCCCAAGCAGAGCTGTTATTTTCTGGGTTTCATTGGATTGTTTATTTTCTTTTTTCATTTATCTTTTTATTGTTATTTTGAGTTGTAACTGGATGCATTCGTCTTGGGACTTGGATTTCTTTGACAGAATTTTCTTTGCAGGTGCTGTTGATGGTGATTTGCAGTTGTTTATCTGGAAAGTTTTCATTCCACTGATGAGTATTGTACATGTATTCGATCGTGAAATGCTTACCCAGGTAATGGTAGAGGCAAGGATGTTCTCCTGTGTACCGTGTTTAACTGTTCAGCTATATCATGCTGTTACTCATTGTCTCTATTTTTTTTTATCGGCTACTCATTGTCTCTATTACTTTTGCTTTGTATGGTTTTGGTCTTAGATTGCAGAATCATTTTTCAGTATTGTGATCGGGACCAACCGATGGGAGGTTGTAGAAGCAACATTGGTACCTTTTTTTCTAAGATCACTTGGTCTTACTATCGGCATGTTTCAAAATGAAGAATCAGATATCTTTCAATGGGGCAGTTGCTCAGAGTCATGGGGTCTGCCTGACCTGGTAATTGGTGCAGCATCAGGAAAGGAATGCATGTTCTCTCTGTCTGAGTCTTTTCCGTTGCCAATATCATGCCATATTTTAACCTTAACTCTGGATGCTGCTTTAAAGAGCCACCTAATGGGTTTACTTTGTTGTGCTGAAAAGTTGGCTGTTAAACTGCTTTGGGATCTTTGTAATATGACTGAGCGGTTACTTCTGCAAAGTTTGGAACATCGGTCATGTGCACTTGTCTTTCTCCTCCCAATCATTTTGAATACATTTGCTTTGAATTATTCTTTTGAGATCCCAATTCATGGGCAGGCATGCATACTTTCCAGGTAATATGTTGCACCTAATTTCTCATTTGACCCCATTAGTCTTACATGTTTTTTGCTGTACACCAACTCTATCTTCTTTACTGTCTACCAGGAATTCCTTCCTAAGGAATATTTGGCGATGCTGCACTACACTGTTTTCCCTAGGAGATTTGGAGAGAAGAGATGCCTATAATGTACTCTCCCTGTATCTCACTTCTTTCTCAGATATAGAAGGATGTGGAGGTGCTGATATGAGTGATAGATCAGAAGAGTTTGATCTAAGAGCTGAAAAAGAGTTTTGGGATGAAATTAAAAGAGGCTTGGTACTGAAGCATTATACACTTACCTTTTTCTTGTCAATCTGGTTTCTTATGCCGATAATAATAGTGCATAAAATATCGCAAATTTTATAATTGGTTTGTCTTTAATCATTAGCGTGTTTCTCAGGTTGACAAGGAGGGGTTAGTGAGGAAGCAATCATTACATATTTTAAAAAGTGTATTGCATGTGAATGGAGGAAGCCAAATCCACTCGGGTGTTGTAGACAGAAGCATGGATGAAAAAAGTTTAGATCCCCAGAGTCTGACAAAGCGGGGGGTCTGGGCTGAGAAGGAAGCCAAGTCCTTAGGAGTAGGGAAAATATGCACTTCAGATGATTCCTTTTTGAATAGCCAGCAGCAATGGGAGGCATTCTTTCTTCTTTATGAAATGCTTGAAGAATATGGTACTCATTTGGTTGATGCAGCTTGGAATCACCAGGTGTGTGTCATCATGTTATTTACTGTATTTTTATGGTATTGCTGTCACTATTAGATGTTATTATTTGCAATATGATAGGGCCAACTGTTGCTTATGTAAATATTGTAGTTAAGCTTTTAAGGTTTCATTTGAATAATATTTTGGGAGTAGATGGTCTCCCCTTAAAAAAGGAGAGCTAAAAGTTGGAAAAGATACAATGGCCCTCCATACTTCAACAGTTCAAGTCTTGTATTCAAGGAATATGTAATGATACCATGTAGTTTAAATCATCTAATGACCACTTTCCCTTAATCAAGATTTTTGAATCATTGTCCACTTTTCTAGAAATGGAATCAATGATTAATTATAGTCAATTAACTATGATGACTTACCAACTGAAAAAAGGTCAATCAGGTAAAAACACAATACATAAATGTTAAGTAGATTATCCTCAACTATTTCATTAGTGGAAGGAAACTATTTGGAGAATTCCATTGTGTTTATGGGACAAAGATTTCAGATTTTATCAATTCTTCATAGCCTATATGCTCATTGCTAATGATCTCTTGCAGATAACCTTGTTGCTTCAATGTTCTGCAACTCTTCACAACTCTACAAGCTCTATTGGTGGAGTTTGTCAAAATGAGATGGAAACTTCTGGTGAAATCTTCAATTGGCTGTCAATCTTATGGGAACGGGGCTTTTGTCATGATAATCCGCTAGGTACTGGGCATTATCTTTTGAGTCTGTCATTAGGTTAATTATACATCTACTGAGAAGGTAACTTATGGTTAGGATAAATTAGTGATTTGTGACATAATTATTTTACCTTTTCTTTGCTGGACCTCTGCTTGGTTGTCCTTAATGCAGTTAGGTGCTTGATCATGCAGTCATTTTTAGCGATCAAGTGGGAGAATTATGGAAACAGCGCAGGATTAGTACCTGAAAGCTTTTTGCTTGGTCCATTCATGCAAGGGTTGAATGACCCTGTACAGCACAAAGATTTTGGTTTGTTCTCACATCTGAACTAGTTCCATACTTAAAGCATATTTTTCAGTTACTTGGTTGGGCTCCTTTTCTATGGTATGCACTGTAGCCTCAGAGACAGCTGGAAGCCATATAATTGCTGAGTTATTTGAGCTATATTCATATTTTTCTTGGTATCTTGTGATGTGATTGGTTAGATTTAGTAGTTCGCCATCAGAGACTTCCTCAGATCTCTGCTTCTGGAAAGAAGTTCGTTACTAGTTGATTGACCGTGGGAAACATTTGGCTGACTCTAATAACTTTAGTTGAAAAGGAATTTCTATTTCCATTCCAGAGGTTGTCAGTCGTATCACCTTGTTTTGTTGTGCTTGGAGTCATGAATGGAAAAATAAAAACTACGAGGTTCCATTCGTGTAAGCTTTCCTGTAATTAATATCCTCTTGTTTGGGATTGGACATATGGTGGTCGGTTTTTATATTTGTGCTCCTCAGTACTGTCGATGTATATATTGGAGACTTCTATCATTTAACACTATATTTTTGCTTATTTAGTGAGTTTATTCAATAACACAGCTTACTATGGTACTACCTTCCTTTAGTTTTTAGGTCTGAAGGTAATTTCTCTGATTTCTATCTTTATCATTGCTTCTCTTGTTAACTAATACATGTACCAGGACTCTGACCTGTTTTAGTGCTCTATATTATGCTTTATTTCTTATGATAATAAAATTATTCTCCTTTTGACTAAGCTGATACTCTTCACTTGTCAACATCACTAATAGTGTTCTTTGTTCCTTGATACTCTTCATATTTTGCCAATGGATTTCCAACTTTTTTTATTAATTAGAATGCCTTTTAGGTGTCAGAGGAGCATACACTTCCAGGACAATTGAAGGTGCATCCCAGTTTTTATGCATGTATACATGTTACCTAAATGAGAGGTATGCTAATGTGTTTGATAAACAGAGCAAATAACTTATAATGGGGAAATCTGTTTGCATATAAGGTTGGAACATAGAACATGTTCAAATTTCAGTGTGGCATATTTGGGGAAGTGTGCTGTGATTACTGTAGTTTGAATATCCAATATACTCATCATTCTGCAAAGGTCTTTAATCATTTCCAAAGTTGTAGTCCATGAATGCTAATATCATATTCATATCCCAAAAAACTTCAATTTGTATGTTGTATTTTAAAAGCTTATTGTTGGGATTAGAAATGGTTGATATATCTTTCAATTTAAATTACAGGAAAAAAATGGGATTTCTAAGAAATTTAGCATCCCTCGCTAAACAAGAGTCTTTTGGGAGAGCTGGACTGGTAGCCCTTGTTGAGTGCATTGCTTCTGCTGCTTGTGGAGTTCATAGTGATAATTACTGTGAAAAAGGATGTTCAAATGCTATCACCAGTGTAGTCCAAGTGGAACCTGCTCCAGAAGATTTTTCCAGTGATGATAAACGAGACTTATTGGATTTGCTGAGATTTATTATTGAGAACAGCAAACAACATTTCAATCCTTATTATCGTCTTCGAGGTCTCTAGTTGCTAATCTGGTTAGGTTATGATGTTTTTTTTAGACTTGAGATTATTACTGTTCTGTAGAATACTTATAAACAAAACATGAATAACTTGATGTATTTATGGTTGGTACCAGTTTGTCAGAAAGTTCTGGAGGCTGCTGCTTCAGTGCTGTGTATATTTGATGTACCTCTAGAAACAATTTTGCTTTTCATTGCAACTGTTCCACGGGAATTTACTGACTATGGTGGTAAGAGAACTATCTATCTCATATTGCTACTTATGCGCTCTTGTTTGCTGTCATATTCTCCAATGATTTTGCTTATGTCAGCTATGGTTGCAAAATAAATAGCCATGTAAAATGTTCTCCCAATTTTCTGCAAGCTACTAGGACTGCTCTTGCATATTTGCAGACTTTAAATTTGGATTTCGCTAAATTTATGTTTGATTGTCTTTTTATTCATTGAATACCAATTAGTAGTACACTCACATGTGCTTACCTTTCTCACTGTTTGTTTCTCTCTCTCTCTTACAAATTGTAGGTGCTTTAAGAGTACAAATACAAAAATGGTTGTGTGGATGTGGCAAAAAACATTGTATTGCCAATTGCTGCAGCTCTGATATTAAACTTCTGAGAACTCTATGTAACTTCCCTCAAATGTTTGTAAGTCACCAAAATTTCGTTGATGGTTCTGTTACGTATGACGATGAAGATGTGGATGCATGGGAACTTGAAGCGAAAAGATGGGCAAGAGTGCTTTTTCTTATAACCAGGGAAGGAGATCACTTAATACCTCTATTGACGGTTTGTCTTCACCTCTTCATGCCTTTTGCTAATTATGTTTGAGTTGCTTTCTATAGAAGGTTCTGACGCTTGGTTTTCAACCTGCATGTGCAGTTTATTCAGTGCCACAGCAGCAACATCAGCAAGCAGAGCATTCATCAGGATCTGGTACTGGTGAAATTAGTCATCCTTGTGTTAAACTTGGTTCTGGAGCTTCAAATATTGCAGAACAGAGTTTCCGAATGCGGAATTAGGACTAAAATCAAATCAGAAGTTGCCTTACTTGAGGCATTGGATGAATCGAGTTTTGCAGAAGCTTGCATTGTTGTGGAGAAATTTGCCAATTTTTTCCCTATTATACTGGTATCAGAGCTGCTAAGACTAAGTTTTGTGAATTGTCTTATTATATGTCATCATTTGATATACTACTGGTCTGACTAGCAGTATGTCACCATGATATGAGAACTACCGTGTCTGTCATGCAGGCGGAGCTGGTCTCATTTGCAGATTTATCTTGCTCCATATTCTGGTCCGGCACTGTGATGAAAGATGCAATCCTGCCTGGTTCCATAAGAGGGAAACTTGGAGGCCCAAGTCAACGCCGGCTGTCATCTTCTACCACTACTGCTGTGCTGCAAGCTGTATGATTTGTAGAATCGGTTTAGCTGCTTTTCTTTTATGCACATTTATACGGTCCCTGTAACTATTGCTGAAATATGCTTTAGTTTTTTTATATGTGCGTTTTAGCTGTGGATGCTCACTTCTACTTCATTTTCATTTCTTATTATGCTGTTAAAATTTCCAAGTTGCTAATTTACGGTAATTGGTTCTTTTCATAGTAAACATGTTTTCATCTTTATCTGTTTAGTTTTCTGCCAATTGTTGAGTCTGTTGCTTCCTCCATCAATACTTAATTGTTCTTTTGAAAGTGCCTAATGGAAATACTTCTTTGCTTTGTGCAGATACTGTCTATGAAGGTTGTTGCATCTATCTCGTCATGGTGTGCACAGTTTAAGAGCGATGTTGACCTCAATTACGCTTCCAAGTTTATGTGGGAATTTGCCTGGAAGACTTTTTCATCTCCAATAGCTGACTCAGAGGTATGTTTAACATAAATACTCTTATGTTTTTTTTCCGTCTAAATTGGATATTTGTCAATTGTTATGAAGTACATGCATTACATACTTGGAGTACATGCCTTAATTCTGTGTAATGTTGATCAATGCAGACTGGAGCAGAAATTTGTCTTGCTGCATATGAAGCGTTAGCTCCTGTTTTCAAGGCTCTGGTATCTACATTCTCTCTTTTAACTTTAGACGTCATCAGAGAACATCACAAATCATTGCAACAAAAGATAGATGGCGAATCTCTGTTGGATTTTCTGGCACTTTCTTTTCTCCGGAGTAGCAATAAACTACTTGAGGTTGGAGTTTTGGCACGCTCTCGACGAGCAGTTTTATTGAACTGGAAGGTGACTAGTTTTTATATTTTGTATTCTATTTTATGGATTGGTTTCTATTTACCATCTACTTTTAGCCCGTTATCATAACTTCAAAATGACTTTCATGAAGTAGATTTGTTAAATTTCCATCCTACTGTGACTGCAAAAATTGGTCAAGTATATTTACCTTTGTTGATGTAAGAATAAATACTTCAGTTCAATCCCTTCTATGCAATCATTTTCTCTGTTATGGACTATGACAAGTTTGATAAGTAACTAAGCTTCTTAAACTCATTTAAGATAATGATAGGTGACTTAATAAACAAATTTAATCATTCTAATTGATCTACTGTTACTGATCCAGTGGCACTGCCTGGAACATTTGTTATCAATGCCTTGTCATGCACTAAAGAATAGAGTTCATATGGAGGGCAATGACTCTTTCTTCTCAGATGCAGTTTTGAGACGGGTTTTCCGTGATCTTCTCGAGAGGTAAGAAGCAAAATGTAAATATATGGTTCATCTAGTTCCCAGTTCACTCATGACTCAACTTCTGGTTTTGTGGTTATATTATTCCTTTAGGCATTTGGAAAATTTAATTTTTTATTTAGATATCTACAATCTATGAAGCACCTATACGGTTATACCGACTCACAAATTTTCCATTTTCAAAGTATAAATGACAATTAATTTTTAGTTCAAAATAGTTTTTATATATATAGCAAATTATAAGTATTTGCGGTTAAATTAAAATTAACATCTTATAAGTAAGCAAGTCCATTTTCATTTTTCAACATGCAATCAAATCAAATAAGCAAGTAAAGTTATCAACATAAGTTAAAATGAAATAAGCAAGCCAATTCATTACAACCCATATTCACGAGTTCAAAGTAAAAACACATATAATGTCCCACAAACAAATGAAAAAATCAAGTTATTGCAATCTATATTCTATAGACAAAATAACTTAATTTTTTTTTATTATTTTAAATTTATAAAATGATTATTTTTATTAAAAATGGAATCTGCGTGTTGAGAACTTTTCTATTTATTTTTATTTTAAAATCGGAGTTTTATCTTATTTTCATGTTGGTTCCCAACACTCTGCTGTAGAAGAGTGGCAGTGCCTCACAGTCTAAGATAACCATTTGGTTATTTTTTATTTATTTATTAAAAATAATATTTTTTCTTTTTGTACAATTTGTATGGAATTGGCAGAATGGTTTCAGGAAAAAACTTAAATGAGAGGAAATGTCAGGATATGATCTGACCTGAAAATGACCATCTGATTATATATATGTCCTATTACAGAAGGTTTTGGCAGGTATCAACTTACTTCTAACTGTATTTGCAGCCTTGAAAATGCTGGGGAAAGTTCTGTTTTGCCCATGCTTAGATCAGTAAGATGGGCTCTGGAACTATTTGCATTGGGAAAGTCGAGTTCAATGGTTTCTGCATGTAATGGCGTGGATGCCCAGGTACACTTCATTATTGGACTGTATTAAATCTGTACTTATTGTTATGTCCAAGAGTTTTTGTGGTTTTTGAATGTTTAAGACATGCATAGTTATCTTCGCGATTCTCTTAAACCAAATTCTCATTTCAGAAGTCTTGCTTCCCATTTTTCATGAATTTTGGGGTCAAATGAAGGTTGGCTTGGATGATAAAGTCAGTAAATGCTCTAGTTACGGTCTCATAAAGATGCTAACTTTTTTGGAGACGGTCTCAATGGGATTAAGGGAGTGTAACTCAACATATACTTTCACTTTACCAGATGAAATGAATATACTCTAATTTTTTCTGATTTTCTCTAAAAAGTATATTATTTATTTATCGGGGTCTCGATACCATGCTCAAGCTGGAAATTAACTATGATAGTTTGTAATTAAATCCAATATCTGCCATACCATTTATGTGGAATGCTCATTTATCCGCATGTTCAGTTTGTATACTTCAAAAAATGTTCCCATTTTGTGCAATCCAGCTGTTTTGGTGAAAATTCTAGTTCCGTCTTTGCTTTTAACTGTTTACTTTGACAGCTTTTGTTAAAAGATATCATCACTGTTTCACCACTGTCTTCTGTTATAAAAGTTTTGGCTTCATGTCAGAAACTGAACAAAAATACATTGTGCATTACCAAGGATTCCGCTGTGAAGATTTATAGCTTCACTTTTTATATATACCGTTTGTTGTCTTCTTACCTTTGGTTTATGTTGAGTAGATAGTTAAACTTGCTAAATATCTGTTCATTACAATGCAGATGCTTTGGCAGTTGGTTCGCTCTTCTTGGATATTGCATATCAGCTGCAACAAGCGGAGGGTTGCTCCTATTGCTGCACTTTTGTCTTCTGTGTTGCATCCTTCTGTTTTCAGTGATGAAGGCATGCATGTATTTGAAAATGCACCAGGACCTCTGAAGTGGGTGTGTGTCCTCTCTATCTCTCTCTCTCTCTCTCTCCACATGCAAGCAGTGGTGCATACTTGCTTGCATTACCATCTATAGCTTTAAACCTTGTATTGCCATTGTATTCATGTGACTGGAAATTACTTTTCCTCATCCAATTACATCTTTTTGTAGTTCATTGAAAATGTTCTTGAGGAAGGCAAGAAAAGTCCTCGAACTATTCGACTTGCAGCACTTCATTTAACAGGGTTGTGGCTTTCTTATCCAAAGACTATCAAGTACTACATAAAAGAACTGAAGCTCCTATCACTTTATGGTTCTGGTGTGTTACATAGTTGTCTGGTCTATATTTATCTCATCAATATTGATTTTCCTGCTTCATATCATTTACTTTTTCATCTGATAATTTTGTTCATCAGTTGCATTTGATGAGGATTTTGAGGCAGAATTATCTGACAATTATGATGCTAGGACTGAAGTATCATTATTGGCTAGAAGCCCAGACCCAGAGTTGACAGATGTAAGCTTTTGTTTGATGCAGAATGTATTAAAAAAAAATTCTTGATGAAAATTTACATAAAAAACCCTTCCAGGACTCACAATGGTGACTGGTGAGAGCTTAGTTCATTGGACCATCCTTTTATATTTACATTCAACTGGATGCTGCTATAGTTGATTTTATATTTGATTACAAGGTTTCATGTTGCACAAATAATATTTGCATTTCATGTGCTAATAATGCTGACCAGTGACCCATATTATCTCTATTCTGCATGTATCACTGAAGGACCTTTCAGCTGAAACCTTTGCTGTGTTTTAAAAAGAAAATTGCATCAGTATAATATTGAAACATTATAAAAAATGGCCATGAGTTGAATTAGACGCACAGTGAAAATTTCTCTTGAAAAGCAGGACCAGATCTACTGACCTAATTTTCACATTTTCACAACTCAAATTTTGCACGAGGACATGAGTGACATTAGTTAAGCCAGTTGTGTATATATTTGTTCAATCATTTTTAGGGTCCATCTACCAAAAATTATTTGTAGGTGATTCATTCGTGGAATGATTATATGAGTAGTGATTTAATAAAGCTAACCTCTTCCTTAGATAGAAGCTTGGCTTCTAGGAAACTAGATTTGAATCATATATAGCTGTTGAATTCTTTTCTTAGTATTAACCTAAAAGGGAAAAAATGGCAGTAGATATACTTTGTTCATCACAATTTTTTCATCTGTGAATGCTCACGAGTCACGAGTCTTGGAAGAAAATTTGTTCTTAAGTTTTCAGTTGAAAAATTGCACCAAATTTATATCCGTCTTGTTGAAAAGACTGCATGCCATCTGATATACTGGTAGTATTTTGCTTACTGTAGTTGTTTTCCATTGTGGATTTAAGAGGATCCTGTGTTTCTCGATTGACCGCTTCTCTTGTCAGGCCTTTATAAATACGGAGTTATATGCACGTGTATCAGTTTCTGTTCTATTCCACAAGTTGGCTAACTTGGTTGATCTAGTTGAGTCAGTGAATGAAAATGAAAATTGCTTCGCTGCATGTGAAGCTGGCAAACTGTTTCTGCTAGAGCTTCTTGGTTCTGTGGTAATCATTCTTTGCGATGATATTTGTATTGGAGATGATATTTCATTACCATTGTAAGATTGAGTTGATTATGTTATTTGATATAGGTAAACGACAAGGATCTCTCAAAGGAATTGTATAAAAAATATAGTGCGGTTAGTATAGTTTCATAATTGAATTTTTATAACCTGCTCTGCTTTTCTTTAATTTTTACTTTATATTTACACAGTGATCATTGTGTTTCTGATATAGATTCATAGGCGCAAAGTACGTGCTTGGCAGATGATATGTATACTGTCAAGGTTCATCGATCAAGATATAGTTGAGCAAGTATCACATTACTTGCATACATCCCTATATGTAAGTGAATGTTGCTTTGTATCCCTTGTTCTTGTATCCACTTGATACACATTTTTTATCATTTCATGTCAAACTGAAATACCTTTTTTTTTACTTATTATAGAAATATTATTCTCTACACTCTTCTTGATGTTGTGGTGATTAAGCTCGATTCTTAGACCATATATAACCTTAATGGCTTGTGTTTACCATTTACAGCGAAATAACTTGCCTGCTGTTCGTCAATACTTGGAAACATTTGCAATTCATATATACTTGAAGTTCCCATCATTGGTGAGATTTTATTTATTTTTATCCCTTTTTATTGTTTCCAGCTCTTATTTTAGATATTTTATACAAATGTATTCTCATTCCCATATACATAGCTTATTACCTCGCAAGTTGATTCAGCGTTTATTTGAATGATTTGCTTCATAAAGGCCTATGGTTCTCAATTATGTAGCAATCATTTGTATGTCTTATTATCCGGGACGTTGAAAATAATCTTTGGTTCTAAATACTGCTGAAGATGTAATGAAAATTAAAGGCATGAAAGAGAATAAAGTCATCTGCTCTACCGGCTGACCCTATCCTGACTATTTCCAATACACCATCCTTCATTTTACTGGATGACTTGAGTTTTCACCAATAAAAATGACAAAAAAGTATTTCTAAATCCTTTCTAATCCCATAGTTACACACGTTATAACCTGGATTATGCATCTTTCAATACAAGACACTAAATATAAAGCAAAGGATTCCAGGAGTGAGAAGACGCATCAAGTCATGACATTATAAAAGGCTTGATTCCTGCATTCTACCCGCCAGAGTTTTTATTAAAAAAATTACAATTATATATATTTCTGGTCAGATGCTTTTCACTAGATTAGATATTATTATTTATTGATTCCATTGGTGTAGGGATTTTGTTATTAATTTTTCTAATTGCTTGTGTCACAGGTGGGGGAGCAATTAGTTCCAATACTGCAGGACTTTGATATGAAGCCTCAGGTAAAAATACTCTGGCTACATTATTTATGCCTGTAATTCATATTTCGATAGAGTAACCAAAGAGTGTTTTGGTTTTGTTGGAAGTAGCCACTTATAATCTCTATATACAAATACTCAGAAATTAGTGGGAACTTTGAGGAACTATCATGGTAGGTGATTGGAGTCCATCTGCTATGGAACCACGTCTATTCATATCCCAATGAAGAGTTTCAAGAAGGCTGTTTCATGGTTTTCTTGCATTTCTGCCAGGAAATGCCTTCAATTAACTTGATGCAAATTCAATTTATTGAAAATATCAATTATTCATTTTATTATTTTGGCTAAATATTGTAACAAGCCTTTTCAGCAGTTATGGTCGTGTGCCTAGGTATAAATACTTACTGTTCTTGACATTTGTTTGTTAAAAAAATATTTCCTTTGATACTTTGCTAACTGAATATACCGTCGGTTCTTTTCAGTACTCTTGTATAATAATTTGTGGGCATGAAATGCAGGCTCTCTCCTCCTATGTATTTATAGCTGCTAATGTCATCCTTCATGCACCTGAATTGGTTCAAGCCAGACATTTGAATGAATTATTTCCTCCTATAGTTCCATTATTAACCTCACATCACCATAGCTTACGTGGTTTTACTCAGGTGAGATTTTGTGAAACTGATGTACATAATTTCTTTTGTTCGTGGTAATTCCTTCACTGAACAGTTTCCTTCTGCAGTTATTAGTATATCACGTGCTTTGCAAGTTATTTCCTCCCCTTGATGCTACGATCTCGGAAATGATGCCTTTAGAGAAAAGGTGCTTTGAGGATTTGAAATCATACTTGGCAAAGAACCCTGACTGCATGCGGTATTATAACTTGCTAACACCAATTTTATATCTCTGAAGAACTTAAACTACGATTTCTTAGAATGTTCTGCTTGCAATTGTTGTGTGTGCGCGCGCGCGCGCGCGCGTTTGACCTGTTGACATGGAGCCTTCTAGTCTTTTACATTCTATTTTTCCCCATCTATGACGAGTATCAACCACTTACAATGGTGGTTTGATGCAACTGTACAAGTTTATTGACAAATGTAATTTATCATTTCTAAATGCTATTTTTACATATATGTATATATTAATTCGTTACTCTGATTTATTACCATTCAGCTTACGAGGATCAATGGAAGGTTATCTTGAAGCATTTAATCCCTCTCTGTCTGTTACTCCAGCTGGAATTTTCATTAACAGGGTTGAGGTTAGAGTCTTCCTGATATAACTTGTTCATAGGGTAGATTGTTAGTCTCTTAGGAAATAAATCATTCATTGGAAGAAAATATTTTTTTTCTAACTTCTTATAGCCTTGCCAAGTAAAAAGAAGATTTTCAGTAGCTACGGAGAGCATGCAAGTATAACTTTAAAATTTCCAAAAAATGAATAGGTATTATAAACTGACTAAAGCTTGGAGACTATACTTGCTAGTTATGAGGCTTCATCATCTTTCATTATTTCTATTGAATCATTTTTTTTCTGACTTACAACATGGTACGCCATTATAGAGGTGCTTAATACTGAATGGTAGACTTTTTGATGAATAGCAGTAATTATGTAAAGGTACTTAATACTAGATGACAATCAAATTTTAAATCTAAAGCATGCTGACATTTTCTTATTTTGTTGAAGGAGCTTGAATTTGAATGTGTTCCAACATCACTCATGGAGCAAGTGCTTGCCTTTCTAAATGTAAGAATCTTTTTTCTTTTTTTTTT
>JAYMTJ010000141.1:0-16633 GCA_036897525.1 Pelargonium x hortorum | reverse complement strand
TGGCTGTACAAACTGTGAGTCTCTCTCTCCCTCCCCCCTTTAATTTAAAGTAAATATTGCCTGGTACTTGCTTCTTAATCTAGCACGATGGATTCCTAGAGCTGTTGTTGAATCCTAGTAAGCAATAAATGAAAGGAACATGGAACCAATTATGATATTGGCAATTTTTTCAGTAATGATCAATGCTATGGTAGCAGTAACTGAGTTAGTGTGAAAGAAAGTTGATGGAAGGGAAAGAGGATGTATAAACAAGAGAGCCTGTGAGAAGGATTTGATAAGTTTTCATTCCTGAGTTGTTAACCTGTCTTATGCATGGTCTTAATGACAGTAAGAGTGTGTGGGTAACTCTGAATAATATTTTCGCCTTCTTGGAAATACACATAGCTGGTAGGAATGTGTGAGTGCACATTTGTTAATTCATGTATGTGTCACGTTTGACATTTGTTCATCTAATGCAGAGTACTTGAATTTAGTAGGCAGCCACAGAAGCTCCTCTTTTATATGTCTGAAAAAAAGGTACCACATTTCAGGTAATAGCTGCAATTGGCGCCTTTGCTTATCTCATGGATAAAGATGGCACCTTCAGGATTCATTCAGTGACGGTTGGGATCGTATCCTGTCGAAACATCCTATACCATTTTACTATTGTATAGGTAGATACTTCATATTTTCAGAACTTATTTCTTTAGTTATTCATTTTCTGTGATAAGACTAAAATCTTGTACACTGTATATGTCAAGGTTCACCAATGTCTTTCTAATTTAGTAGTTATAATCTAATAACTTGTTAAAAAGGATGATGATGAAAAAAGTTTCAGGGAAGGGAACTGGTTTACTGCATATGGTGATATAGAATAAACTGTGGAATCTTTAGAGCAATCTGTTATTTATTTGTTTGGGCAAATTGATGTTGTACAAAGATCTTTCATCTAGACATCAATTCATTTTCCATTAGCTCATGATGTTGTTTACCAGTTGCCTAGGGATTTATTGTTTCTGATGTAATGGGAATGGCCATTCTGTTTTCTTCAGTGGTATCATCTCAAACAATCTGGAAGTTGCTAATTGATATGGTACTTCTGAAGAGAATTAGATGATACCATTTTACTTGCTTTAGAAGTTAGTGTATTATAATGTAAAGTGTAGTTATTTCTATATGAAATCTACTTATTATCTTCTTTGTTTGACGGAGGTTTTCATTGTTCTTTAATAAAGTCAAATACTTCTATAGACCACATTATCATTGGTTATATATCTGTTGGATACTTTGGTTCCAGATGGGAACTTGAGATTTCTTCTTTTTCCTGTCCCTACAAGATTGGATTTCAAAGTCAGCTGTTCTATTCATCTGTAACTTCGTTGACTGTTGTGCTTTGTAAACTAATTATGAATTCTTCAATCATCCCATGGTTTCTTTTGTTCTTGCCTCTTGGATTGAATTGTTGACATACTTTGTTTTCATATTCTGACTATTCGTGGCATAACCAGGAGTACTGGCGTTCTTTGTTATGCTTGGGTTTTTTGGGCTTATACGGCCCTGCTCTTCCCTCAACAGCAACGACCCACGGATGGCTGGCTGCCAGAACTGCTGTTATGGATGGGGAATCCTTGATTGTTTTCCTGCCTCCATGGAAGCATGTTTTGCTCTGGTAATTGTTTTTGTTGTCATCTTTGCCATTCTAGGCATTGCATATGGTTTTCTTGCTGCCACTATGGCGATGCAGAGGATTTGGCAAAGACATTACCACATCCTCACCAAGAGGGAGCTTACTCAGGTATGCTTCAAACTCTTGATGCATTTTGTTATAAAGATTCTTCTGTCTAATTCATACTGTGGGTAGTTATCCTGTGAAACTGATTGCATGAAAGTGATGCCTTGATTTATTTACATTTTTTTTTTCTAGTGGGGATTTTATCTAATATTAAAATCTTACAGTAGGTTAGACAGTTAGGAGTCGTTTCCCAGTTTTATTCAAGGCTACCTGTGCTTTCAATTCTCAACATAGCACCCGTGCCTGTAATGATTTTGCCAAAACTTTACATTGGAAGTATTATTCTAAATTTGATGTTGGTATCGAACATTTAAAGAATGTGAAGTTAATGACCATTTGATGTACTACTTAGGTTCTCTAGCTATCATCTTAGGCTTTTGAGCTGGTTTGATCTTTTGGCTTGTGCATCCCACTGGTGTGCTTTCCTGTTACTCCCTCCTTCCCAAAATAAGTGTCTAGTTTCCTTTTCTAGTAAGTTAGATAGTTATGCCCGAATTGTCAATAGTATCCTTGTAAAAAATTAGTTAGTATCTCTCAACACTTGGTCATGAGGATACAATAGTAAACATGCCGCACCAACTAACTTCTCAATTTTTCTCAAAATAGAAAGGACACTTATTTTGGGACGGAGGGAGTATTTCGTTCCTATCAACTTATACTTTTAAGTTCGAAGAAATTTAACAGTTGCTATATGCTACACTCCTGCCATTTTTACTATATTTAACTTTTAATAGGAATACATAGTGGAGGATCTTCATGGCTGTTACACCCCACCAAAATTGGACCCAGCACATGAAGAGCGCTTGAAAATGCTCAAACTGTTGTAATCAGGGATGAGAAGCTGAAGTTACAGTATCTTTTGAGTGATTTAATTTATCGCAGATCTAAGTTAAATGTGTATTTGTTCAGCAACTCTTGACAAAGTACTTGGAGAAAAGAAATGGTTTGGTTTCACAGTTCATTTAATTGCTTGCTGAAGCATGGGCCTGATCTTGTAAAGCTGACCAAACAACTTGTGGAAACAGAGCTATACAATGGTTTGTGCAGTTAATACGTAGCCGGTGTTTTTGATGTCTGGCATCTCAACCATTCTTGAAGCATTGAATGAGCTACCATACACAGTGCTGACATTTAAAGGCTCCTAATTGTATCATTTCGGCAATCAACAACTCATGGGATGTTGCTTCAAGCTAGAAACAGCATACACGTTGTGCAGCTGTGTGATCTATCTAGTCAATTACTTTTCTTCATGTATGTTAAAACATAAAATAAAGTAAATTGTATTAATTGAGCATATTTTTCCTTCTTTTTACTGTACTCTACTTAGGTTATGAGTGCTCTCAGTGTGACAAGTCATAGACACAATAAGTTAAATATCTAATTGCACGTTAGGCTGAATTGGTTGCCCTGACAGTAGAACTATTACGGTTTGGATGTTAATCTGTTGGAATTGCTACCTGTATTCGACTTTGCAACCGTCACTCTGTAGCACAGAATGATGTTCCAAAGATTAGTGTCTGTCTGCTATATAAGGTGCATGTTTCAGATTGATGGGGTATTTTAGTCCCTTTGGTATTGATTGGTAGGGCAATTAACTATTATGTAAGGGAGATAACGGAAAATATAGGGCTAAACATTTGTCTAAGACCGGGCCGATCTGGATCACATTAACAAGAAATGAATCGAATACCGGTTCAAATTGACTGATTGAGAATGTGAACCAAATGATTTGAGTTTAGTTGAAACAAGTTTTATATGAGTTAACATGTTTTTGTTTGAATCACCAATTTTGAGGTGTAACAATATTGATTTTTTTACGCAAATGAAACACATTGACTTAAACTTTCATCTTCTTAAAGACATTGTAGCTTGCAAAAATCTTGATGTTCGTCTTCTCTATGGTGGAGATGACTTTACAAAGCATCATCACCTTGGATAACTATTTATGATCTATATGATCTTTTGGATAGATTACATCACTTGTTTGTACATATAAGCCTCTTCGTATTTACATTTATCTCTGCTTTTGTTAATAGAATAAATACACAAAATCATCATATGAAAAAGAAAAAAAATAATAAATAAAAAAAGCTTAAAACATTCTTCAAACCCTTATAATTAGTTATCTTAATTGTACTTTTTAATTTTTTACAATGTGATTTTCACTATATATCTAACAATCGTTAAGAGAATAGTATCAAATGAAGAATATGTGACGTGTTGATAAAAAAGAAATGATAGTAGCAAGACTCTAGTCTTCCGGTTCAAATTGCACGTCACATCATAAGAGTATAACGACACTGGACCGGGTTGAATGAGGTGGGTAAATTGAGACAAGAAGGCGCGCGTAATTGAGATTTGAGTGAGAGAGAGAGAGAGATTGGAGGGATATTGTGTAGGGGTGTGGTGTGTCCGCAAGTTTCGGTGGTGATGCATTGGCCGATGGTATCTCTGAAATGATCAGAAGAGAGGGACTAAAGCTCTGCAGAAAGATTAGGAACTGAAACGGCACCGTCTCATGATATTTCCCGCCAAATTGTCGGGTTTGCTCTAGCGTGTCGGCTAACAGAATCGCAAGGTGCGTTTCTCCTTCTTCTCATATTGTTCCGTTTTCTTCTTCCAATATTGGATCTTACAACGCATGCAACTGCAAACAAATCTCCCGATATTTTTGTAGGATTGCGCTCTAGTGGAACCTAGATTTGGTAATGGCGTGATCCCTGATGCATTTTTTTCTTCACTTGTTGCTTAGGTTTTTAGGTAGATTTGCGGATTATTTTTATTTATTTATTTGTGATACACCTCCTCTGTTTCATGATCGTCTGTGATTATTAAGTTGCGCGGAAATTAACTGCCCTGAAATTTCATTCATCATTTTGGTCTTGTTTTGGGGTTTGACAATTTATTTTGAAGGAGTTGAAATACTGTTTAACATTGGGGCGTTGTAACTTTCTTAATTTGTTTCTTATGTTTCATTGCATTTAGTGATTACTTCAGCTTTCTATGAATTCCTTATCTTTGTGCTGGAGTCTGTTGAGTCGGTATCTTGCTGTTGGAATGAGAGGCCTTAATGCCTCAAATTGCTGCTGCACACTAGTTTGTTGGTGGAGCATGTGAAGGTATTTGAGGATTTCTTAATGATTTTAACTACAACTACACCACAACAGTTCGAGGATTTTGATGAATAAACCATACTTGGTTTCTCAACCAAAAGTTATTTTAGAACTTGAAGAGAAGGAAAAATATATTTTTTTCTTCGTGAATCTGTTGGAGGGTGTAGGAGTGCTGTAGCTTTAATCATCAAATTATCAGCCCAAATCACTTTAATACATATGGGACTGCTTCTACCCCATAAGATTCCGAGTTTCTTTCTATTTCTTGTAGTTTCAACAGCTAAAGAGATCTCCTACTAGGTAAACAGGAATTTTTCCTGCTAGCATTATGGTCGAGGCATGTTATGAGTGTCAATTTCAAAAAGGTTTTTCAAATGTGTTTCCAAGTTTTTTTCTTTTTTTATTTTTTTAACAGCCAGTGAAATTTCTTACTTGGTAGCCAGGGAATTTTTCCGCCTAGAATTATGGTTTAGGCATGTTACTAGTTTCAACTGGCTTTTGCTGCAAATCTAGTACATTCATGTTTCTCAGAATGTTTTGTAGTCCATACTCATAGCTTATTTTCTTTCTTGACTGTCCTTGGTAGTTTTTTTACAAAAAGGTTACCTTTTTGTTGCCATCTTATCTTATACTCCCTCGTCCCAAAACGAGTGTCCTCTTTCGTTTCTTAGTAAGTTAGTTATGCATGAATTGTCAATAGTATTCTTATAACTAGTCAGTTAGTATATCTCAACACATGACCATGAGGATACAATAGTAAACATACTACACTAACTAACTTCTCCATAATTTTTTTAAAAAGTAGAAAGGAGAACACTCATTTTGGAACGGAGGGAGTACTTTTTAGTATTAAAATTAATCTGAAGCTGTTTTATATCCTGTCTTAATTTCCATTCAAACAATCACTTTCTTAATCAGCATTATCTTTGTAAATATGGTGAACTTCTGTATTTTATTTTAATTGGTCTCTGAGTTTTCATATTTCAGCAATGGGTGGCATGAAAGCTGCTGCATTCAGAGGGGTCTCAGAAGACTTTAAAAGAAGAAAAGCCTGCTATAAAGAAGATTGGCAAGCTGGACTTAGTTCTGGAGTCAGGTTCTTCCATTTCCCCTTTTGTATTGCATATGAGTTTAATTTCTATCCTATTGGTCTTTATAGTTAAACCTAATATAGTCCATTTTAATGTGCCAGAATCCTGGCTCCAAGTACGTATATATTCTTTGCTTCTGCACTTCCAGTTATTGCTTTTGGGGAACAACTTGACCGAGAAACAGGTTGATCCAGCATTCTTTGTGATTTCAAACCGGTTTAATATTATGAATTTTGCATGTGTGAGCTTGTTATTATGTCTATAGGTGAACTCAGCTAAGTGATTGGTCTTTGACTTGTTATGAATGCATTATTAAATAAGTACTATCTACAGATGGAACCCTGAGCCCAGTGGAAACTCTGACTTCTACTGCCTTTTGTGGTATGGTACATTCAATATTTGGTGGACAGCCCCTGCTAATTTTAGGAGTGGCAGAGCCCACGGTTATTATGTACAGTTACATGTATAGTTTTGCCAAAGGAAGGAAGGGAGTTGGACAAGAGCTGTTCTTGGCGTGGGCTGGATGGTAACAGCTCTTAACACAATAAAACTCTTCCTTTCTGAATTCTTTTTAGTTATTATACATTTCCTCAAGTCTGATTCTATGCTTTTAGGGTTTGTGTCTGGACAGGTCTCATGCTCTGCCTTCTTGCAATATTTAATGCCTGCTCAGTGATCACTAGATTTACAAGGATTGCTGGAGAACTTTTTGGCATGTTGATTGCAGTTCTATTCATGCAGCAGGCTGTGAAGGTAGCTGCTTGATCACTCCGTCCCAAAATGAGTGTCTTCTTTACTTTTTTAGGAAGTTATGCATGAATTACCAATAATATTAAACTCTTTGAGTTTGTTGCAATACATGCACTAAGGAATACAAGACACTCATTTTGGAACAGAGGAAGTACGATATAAACTGGCTAATCTTAAAATATGGCTTTATTTCACAGGGTATCATTAGCGAGTTTGATATTCCTGAACACGAAAAACCAAATTCAGAAGCCTATCAGTTTCCATGGCTATACGCAAATGGGCTGCTAGGAATTATATTCTCCTTTGGCTTGCTCTTCACAGCTTTGAAGAGCACAACGGCAAGATCGTGGTGGTGTGGCTCAGGTTTGTGAAGAGATTTCAAATACACATTCTGTGAACATCACTTTCATCTGGGAGCTGAGCCTTTTGCCATTAAGTGCAGGATGGCTTCGCAGTTTCATTGCAGATTATGGGGTTCCTTTAATGGTATTACTTTGGTCTGCTTTGGCATCCTGTGTACCCAGCAAAGTGCCTTCTGGAGTTCCCAGAATGCTTTCCAGCCCTCTTCCTTGGCAATCTGAATCATTGAAACATTGGACAGTATTAAAGGTAAAAGTATATGGCCAATTGCTATGCTTCTTCTGGAAAGATTACTGTCTACCGGTAATTTGGAGTTATGTTCTGATATCAACTTGTGAATTCAAGTAATTTTGTTATAGCAATCAATGCAAAGCATATATTTCTAATTCATTTTTGCAGCATCTCTGCAAAAGCAGAGGTAAGGCTGCAAGCATAAATGACCAATGGTGTACATCAATGGTGGTGTAAATTAATGTTTATCACTTCTACCTTGCAAAACTACTTTTCATATTGTGAGAATTATTTTGATTTCTGATGTATAGATGGAAACTGCAGAATGTAGTTTGAGATATTGATAAATAGCAATTGAGCTATTCTGTTAAATTTAAATTGCAGGATATGGGGAAGATCCCACCAATATATATACTTGCCGCCTTTGTTCCAGCTGTCATGGTTGCTGGTCTTTATTTTTTTGACCATTGTGTTGCATCACAATTAGCACAGCAAAATGAGTTCAATCTCAAGAAGCCATCTGCTTATAGTTACGACATATTACTACTTGGGATCATGGTACATTTAGCTAATCTTTAAGGTCCTTTCATTTATGCAGCTTAAGTTCCTATTCTAGACATGTCTGGATTCTTCATCGTGCCTTATGTGACTCGTCAAAATCGTTATGTAGACTGTGATCTGTGGATTGATTGGACTTCCACCCTCCAATGGGGTACTCCCGCAGTCTCCCATGCATACCAAGAGTCTTGCTGTTCTTAAACGACAGGTAGGTTGATAGGTCTGAAATAAAGAAAATACACTACCATTTATTGTTTGATTCTCATATAGTTGGTGCAATGATTGCAGTTGATTAAAAAGAAGATGGTAAAAAATGCCAAGGAATGCATAAAGCAGAATGCCACTAGTTCTGAGATTTATGGCAGGATGGAAGAAGTGTTTGTACAAATTGATACCCCTTCAGGTGTAAGTTTTCGGGTAAATGAGAATTTGCTCCTATACCTTCTCTAGTTCTTATATACTGCCTGGGCTATGTGCAGCATAAAGCTGCAAACGAGCTCAAGGACTTGAAGGATGCTGTAATGAAAGAAGAAGGTGGAGCAGGCCCAAGTGACAAATTTGATCCTGACAAGCATATCGAACCTTTTTTGCCCGTAAGGGTTAATGAGCAAAGAGTGAGCAATCTGTTGCAATCGATTCTTGTTGGAGCAGCACTGATGGCAGTGCCAATAATCAGGATGATACCTACATCGGTACTATGGGGATACTTTGCCTACATGTCCATAGACAGCCTTCCTGGGAACCAATTTTGGGAAAGATTGTTGCTGCTCTTTGTTTCACCAGGTCGGCGATACAAGTAAGCTAGTAGTATATGTTTATTCCATATTTCCCACAAACTAATATGTAGCCATAAAATTATTTGGCTCCTTTAGCAACCTTATTTGGAATAAATTTGTTCAGGGTCAAGGAAGGAGTGCATGCTTCTTTTGTGGAGTCTGTGCCCTTCAAGCAAATTGCTATGTTCACTCTTTTCCAGTTTGTGTATCTTCTTATGTGTTGGGGGGTGACATGGATACCCATTGCAGGAGTATTATTTCCTCTGCCTTTTTTTCTGCTCATATCCATTAGAGAGCATCTCTTACCTAAAGTTTTTCATCCACTTCACCTTCAAGAGTTAGATGCCTCTGAGTATGAAGAAATTGTTGGTGCTCGGATATCAGGCACGGTATGTACTCTCTTGTGCTTGCTTATTTATAAGCTAATGCTAGTTGCAGCTGCTAAAGATATTTTGCAAATGATATAGCTTTGTCTTCGTTATTGCATAGTAGCTTCTGTTTCACATTTAATTTGGTCTGTCATATCCAATGAGTTTATTGATCTTGTGATCATTACTCATAGAATCAATGCGATTTCATCGTTTCCATAACTGATCCAATTCGTGATTTGTCTATTCCACTGATCTATTGATTATTTATCATGTCCATTATTAACTTCTGAGCTTAAGCACTACAAAAACTGATAGCTGATTTATATCATTTCTCGCATGATCGTCTTAACAGAACTTGGATCAACTATCTTCCAATAATGATGAAGGTGAAGATAGAGACATCTGTGATGCGGAAATATTAGATGAGCTGACCACCCACAGAGGAGAGCTGAAGCACAGATCTAAAAGCCTGATAGATGATAGCCATGTCCAGGCAAGCCGCATTACTTAAATTCACACACATATATGCATATTGTGAACGTATGAAAAGTGATGCCCCAAAGTTTTATGAATCGATGCTGATCCTCGAAAACCTGAAATGTCTCGTAACCATATATAACTCCAATGCCTAGGAAATCGTCCGTAGACGAAACTAAACCAGTTTGACTGAAGAAAAGTGGCTAAGAATAATAAAGAAGAGTGGAAAGAAACTAGTAGGTTGTAAAGTAAACATTTCTTGCGATACATTATCAACAAATATCTAAATTGAAGATTTGAAGCGAAGAAAAGAAAGCTTGTGATAACTGATAAGGCAGACTGAAAAGTAGAGATCTCCCCTGTTTTTGTTGCATTAAGTAGGCTTCAAAGTTGATTGAGTAAATTGGATGTTGCTTTGATGTTACTTCAGGTTCACCCAGATGACTCCAGATAGAATGAGTGAGATGAGATACTATCATTGAAGAGCTACCAAGTGCTGAAGCAATGTCCAGTTCATCGGCAAAACGGCTCGAGGTGAGGACTTCAACACAAACAAAAGTCACTCCCTTCTGCTCTCCATCTTCTCTGAGGAACAAGAAGATGAATAGCTGCAAAAATGGCGGGTGTAAATAAATGAAATATATTCTTTATTCTTTTCATCCCAAAGCCATTATGTTTCTTCCTTAGAAATTTCATTTCCCCCCTCTCAAATAGAGAACAAGTAGTTGATTGACATGGAAACATTCAAATAGAAGTAATATCAATTTTTATTTATTTCTTATCCTTCATTGCTCTAACGTTGGTGCTTGTGATTGTGAACATACTAATGGTACCATACTAAATAGCACAGGAACTGAACTACTCTATCTGTACAAAGAATCTGCAAGTGCTTGTTTCATATCAAGACTTAGGATAAATACAGTTTCCTTCGAATTTGCTGCTTTGCCACCAAACATTGAATTCAATGTGGCATCTATCATTGGTATTCACATTTACGGCAATTCACCAAAGCTGACCTCTAAGTACCATCTGCAGCTCCAGCTAAACACAAAACCTTATTCTGGATCTGCAAATGGTCATTAAAAAAATTATACATAAAAATATACATACATTCTCTAATCTAAGTGCTACAAATTATCAATGTTCTGAGACTTCCGAGTTTCCTGCATCCCACCACTTGTGACAAAAATAAGATGGTCGCCGTCGCGGATAACTGCTATATCATCAACTTCAGCACTATCTTTGGTAAGAACTTTTGCAGGCTGGATACCAAACTTCTGAGCACCAATGTCAAGTAGCTCCTGGAAGCTCTCTGGGAGTAGCACAAGCTTCCCTGCAACTTCCCCCGTTTCAGGGCAACTAATAGTCACTCTTGCAGGATTAGCTCCTCCGCGGTTGCTCACACTCTTAGCCTCCGTAACACTTTTCTCCTCATTGAGAGGGAAAAGCACGTCAGTTCCACCTTGGGCGGCTGACATTATCCCGAATAACGAATTGTGGAAGTTGCTAGTCCTACGCCTTGGACGGGTTTGGCTCCATGATCCATCTGGAGGGAACGGGACTTCTTCGGCTATAGCTTGTATTGTTGGCTCGCTTGTGAACCTGCCTAGGAACCGAACTCCTTGTGTACTCTCAGACGGCATTGATACAGCACTTTCTAATCTCTTCTTCACTTTACATGATTGGAACAGAAACTGTATCTCGCGGTGTCCCTGCTGCTCGGCTAGGTCCCTTGGGGTCCAACCATGGATGTCTGGTTTGTCAACATCAGCTCCTTGGTCCAAAAGGTATTTAACCATCTCTATGTTGTCTTCACAAACTGCTACATGCAGAGCTGTACTTCCATTTCCCTTTGATTGTGTAACATCCCCTCCATGCCGAACAATCTCCTTGAGCAACCCCAGGCTGTTCTGTTCGGCTGCAGTACATGCAAAATGACCCATGTCTCCAGAGTCTATGGTTGCACCATTCTCTTCCAACAATTTCACCACAGGTTCATGACCGCCAAGAATAGCCTCCCATAGTGGCACACTTCCTTCTGAGTCTGCACAATAAGCATATATTTGCATTAGATGTCTATAAATAATTATATTGAACCAAATGTAATTCCTTGCAGTATTTGCTTAGATTATATCTAAATAAACAAAACCTTTCTAAAACTCTGACTATAAGAGAATACAAGTTGTGTGATAGAGTTATGGAGATTCCAAGTTGCAACAGTTGACAAAGAAAAAAATTAAACAATAGTATTTGAATACTGCATTAGTCCATGTCAGAAAAGATGATATCATGATATGATCCATTATTTAAAGACACGCCTATAAAGTGAAAGTCAACAGATGAGAACCAAACTTCATCATCTATAAACAAAGATCAAATATTTGCTTGACTTATCACTAACTGATGTTTATTAAACTGCATACGAACATGGGTCGGTTATGTAATGCGTCATGGACCTTACTATATTTAGAGAGTAGTTGGATGACACCCAATCCATAAGTTTATTGTTATTACCAAATCAGTGATATCATGGACTAAGACACCATACAATTTGACTCAGTACCTTAGCTACAAAAGGTATGAGAGTTTTTAATAGTACGAATAAAATTAACGAACTAGAAATAGAATCAGTAGAGTGATTTCAGCTTCAAACCAAGAATATCATTGAACAAAAGCTGAAGTTGATAACTGAAACATGACAAGGCAAACAGAACATATCTGTAGTAGATATGTTAATACGCTAGAAACTAGAAAGTACCTCTGCTATTAGGATCTGCCCCGTAATCCAGTAGAAGAAGCACGCAGTTCTCGCTGCCCTTTGATGCCGCTATATGCTGATGATATAAGAAAACAAAAAGAACATAAGCACGACTAATATCATAACATATACATATATATAAAGACTGAGGTATAACTTGAAGAGAAGAAAAATTAGCTCACCAGCGACGTCCTCCCATTGTTGTCTGATTCATTTGGATCGAGGCCTCGTTTCAACAACTGTTGCAACAACAAGTCGTCTTCTCTCAATGTAGCAAAACAAAGACTGAGAGGTAGGTCCATTCTACCGCGAGCTAGCATGTTCTCTGTCTCCAACAAAACACTCTCCATAATTGGATCCTTGAAGTTCTTCAAGTGCTGTTCCACCAAGAAGTAAAGCAAAATATGTTAAAAGGTATTCATTCACAAGTGTTTGATGTTCAGTGTTAACACAAAATGTTGTAATGTTGAGAAGAAAAAATGTCATTTCACCAATAGCTGAAGGTGGAAGGAGATAAATTTTCAAATAAAGAGAAAGTAGTCTCACACAGGATATGTCGATAGGTTATGTTTAGTTTATATACCTGAAGGAGATTATTCATGATTATGGTCCCATCTCCAACATTGGCCTGAACAATGTTCATGAATGTAGTACGGTTCAGACGTAGAAGCTGGCTTAACCGTTTGGTCCTCACTGTAAACAGCTGTGGCCTATAACAAAGTACCCCAATTTCACCACAGAGATCACCAGTTTTTGCCTCTCCAACAACCTGCAAGTATTAACAAGATTCAGTCAGCAAAATGTACACCAATGAAATCATAAACTAGATCTGAGTGTTCCAGTTATTAGACTTGCCTGCTCAACTCCATTTTTAAGAACCAGTAGATCCTGTAATACATAATTCAAACACCAGACACCAAAATTAGTGTGAAATAAAGAAAATCTAAATTCTTAGTCATGAAAATATAAAAAGGAGAACAGGAAACCTAAAAGAGAAGGTTTCTTTACCACAGCGCCCGTGACAAGTATGTAAAAGTCTGTCTGTGCTTCATTTTGCAAGATCACATCTTCTTTGGGCGGGAAATACTCAGCTTTCATCTCTGAGACCTTAAAATTTAAATGAGAGAAATGAAGATCAATTAAACTGTAGAGGGGGGAAATGGAGATTACACGTTAAAAGAGAGTATCTAAGCATGGAAATTGAGATTGTTCTTAGCAATTTACCAGTTGGAATAGCAAATCATTTGAAACTCCACGGAACAAGTACACCTTATCTACAAGAGTGTAGAAAAGATAATGTGAAATACTTGATCGGATGGCTTTTGGAAGGGAATCAAGGGTTTCTTGCTGCTGAAGTCCCTCCGAATCTGTTCTGAACTTCAAACACAAATGTGCAAGCATCTGATCTTGCAAGCGAACAGGCAACTGATTCCTCTGAGCAAAACTCGAGGCAGCTTGTATGGTGTCCCTCTGAAATTTGGAATAAAAACAAATAAACAAGAAGAAACTAGATCGATAAAAAATAAAGAAAGAAGGAAATTTCAGAGAAAGCAAACAAAATTCAAGATCTCCAATTGTAGTGTGTTACATTATCTACTGAACTATAAAAATCCACTGCTTACAAATATTCTAGTTCGACTCGTCCCATGGACAACCAAGTTGGTCATATTTCCAATCAAGTATGATGTCAATCCAAGGTTGAATAACATGTAGAAGGTATCAAAGATCATCTCCCTTGTGTTCACAGGATGCAAATCGCCATAGCCAACAGTTGTCAGGGTAGTGATTGACCAGTACATTGAAGTTACATACCGAATCCAGATATCCTCCTGAAGTGCGGCTTCTCCAAGCCATGTCTTTGCAGGATCATGATAACGCGCAGCTATAAGATAATAAAAGCATCCGGCACAGTGAACAGCAAACAGGGTGACCTATAAAGACCAATTCAATTCAAATAAGAGAGTGCATCATCACTACAGGAAAAGTATGTCAAATGTCCAAGAATGTTGTAGAAACTTACACAGATGAGTTTTGCGCATCGAACCCAGAAGTAGTTATAGTTTCTATCCTTCTCCAATCTGTTTAAAGAAAAGATAGGGAAAGTTACGGTAAGGAACAAGAGTTTCCTCAAAGGAACCAAGTAAACTAATAACATCATGAGTAGCAACTAAATCAATAGCAAACAGTCAGAAGCTGGTTCATACAACGAAAATCCTCCTACCTGGAAAATAGGGCACTAACTCTTCGGAGACGCCATAGGCGAAGCATGTTAAATAAGCCATATGACCGCAAAGGTGAAGGGGATATCTTTCTTGCAAGTTCAGAAGGGATTGTAGATATGACATCAAGGATCAACCATGTGGTTCCGTACTTCCAAGCAATCTTCTTTGGGTTGTCAACGAGTAGGTAAGTAGATTTATCAAGGTATGCAACAAAAAAGGTGAGAACAATATCAATCGCGAAGAATCCATTGACAACATTATCAGCTATAGAGAGTACCCCCTCGGGTTTTTTAAGGAATCCAAACTCAAACGGGGACACCCAGGCTGTATATACGACCAGAACCACAAGAAATGTTTCCCATGACCTGCAAAACACAATATGAGCTATTAGTTAGGCTAAAAAGCCATGCCTTGAGTCTTTGACTAAATAGATGTTATTTGAACTGCAAATTCTCTATGGATTTGTACTACTCAGGCATGAAGAAAAACAAATCAACATAAAAATGGTTATTTTCCTTATCAGAAACACAGAGACTCAGAAAGTAAGCCTGGTTATTGCAAATTTTAACACAACTGGTTTCTTTCTTGAAACTGGTATTTGATCCATCCCTCCTTAAATGCCAAGAAATCCAAAAATAAGACGAACAAAGCTAGAAAAAGTCAGAAAAAGGCCAATACATAAACAACAGAACCTGAAGTTTGGTATACAAAGAAGTCAAAACAAGACTGATCATAGCTTCCAATTAGGAACAACTTGGTCTGACTGATTACCAAATGGAAATTGGCCATTGGATCTCACTATTACAATTCAAACCCATAAAAGGAACCATAAGAAGAAAAAAAATCTTAAATACCAACCATATTATGTTGAAGATTTGTATTTATGGACAGAGAAAATCATCTACAATACTTCAACAAATAAATAAAGAAGCCCAAGAACTTAAAAGACCTCACAAAAATATACTGATTCCCAGAAAAATACTACCAAAACTTAGAAAGGAGCTGTAAACAAAATGCAAATACTATTAATAAATAATAACTTACCAAAAATGGTAAAATAAACAATACAAACAAAGCAGCTCAAGATTCAAAATCGACCATTTTTTTCCAAAAACAAAATATTAAAATACAGAAATATAAGCAAACACGGAAAATCCTGAAGCTTTGGAAATCGAAATGCAAGAAATGAAAAACGTGGATCAGAAGAAAAAAAATCCCCATTTTGAACAGAATTTGAGAACAAAATAATAATATGATACTAACAGAAACAAAAACAATTCAAAACTTCACAAGATTCAATGCACCCAATTTTCTTTACCGAACCCACAAGAAAATTAAACAAAAGGCCAATGATAGAAGTAAAGTCAACTCGAGCATTAAAAACAACACAGCAACAGAGCCAGAGCCCAAAACCCAGAACCCAGAAAGCAAAAGAGCTGTGAACTTTAAAGAACCCAGAACGAGGTTAAGGAAAATGGAAGGTGGGTTGCGAGCTCTCAACCTGTAGCGACGATCATAAGGAGATATGATGGTGTTCCTGAGCTGGACTCTGCGGTTACTTCTGGCGCCAAGCGCCGGTAAAATCCCAGTAGTGAGACTGTATTGGCTTCCATCTCTTGACAACTGCTCTATCTCCTCTTGACCGCACATTGAAACCCTAAACATCCCTCTTATTCCCGCCGCGTCCGCCATTACTGTACTCTCTGCTCTGCCCTGTAATTGTTTTGCATTCCTCTGCTACTAAGGACTCTACATATATATAGTTTCATTTTCCATTTGTTTTGAGGGCTTTGCGTCTATCACTCGCCTGTGACCTTTTGTCGTTTCAACAGTAATAAGTTCTTCTCCTGTCCCCACAAGGCTTTCTTTTTAAGGAAAACTTTTATGACCCTTTTGCAATTTTAATTAATATTAGTATCTATAAATATAAGGGATAAAGGTAAAAATAGTGTCCAAACTTATGTGCGATACCCAATTTCGTACCTAAACTTTTATTGTACCAGACTTAGTATCCAAACTTCTATTTTCAACCCAATTGAATACCTAAACTTTTATTTTGTACCCAATTGAGTGTCTGTCGTCAGTTGCCGTTAGTTTGACCGTTATGTTTTGCCTACGTGGCCTAAATGAACTCAGATTGCTTCAGGACATGATC
>JAYMTJ010000140.1:0-17072 GCA_036897525.1 Pelargonium x hortorum | reverse complement strand
AACTTAGCACTTCCCGGGATAGCTTTTTTGTTCAAGGATCCTTTGTTTAAGAGAATTTTGTTTAGATACTGGTACCGGCTAAGTTTATCCATAATGGGAATAAGATTTTAGAGCGTGTTTCCCCCTTTGTTTCATTTTCTTATCTTTGTGGCTGGGAACTTTATTACAGCTTTAATTTAACATGCAAACAGTTCTTTCCAGCATTCTATTTCAAAAACTTCGAAAAGAGGATCCCTTTTTTACGATTCATGTGTATACGCTTTTCTTACATCAAGCTTCCCCGTAGCGTATCAACTAATCTTATCCATTGGGTTTTGTCTAGAACTAGGAAAAAAAGAACCCCTTAGATTACATCCCATTTTGTTTTGTAGGGTATCCTGATAAAAGCAAATCCGGATTACTCATGTATCATGTAATTCATAACTAGTATACGCTTTTTATAAAGCAAGGCTGGGGTGGGTACCCTCTTTCTCCAGTCTATATTGGTTCAAGCTACTCTTTGAAATTAACCTAGAGTTTTTTTAAACGAGGTTAAGAGTTCTTATTCTTATTAGTAACTCTTGTACCAGAAATTCCACTTAAATATTAGTTCCCTTAAAGAGTTCTAGGTCATAAAGGCTGCAAATTTAGGTTAAATCCTTAGCTTTAGAATCAAGTAATTCCTAACCGAGTAGTGAGGCAAAAGAAAAGGGACTTAAATCCAAGACGTGTTATATTATATATATAGTGGTAAAATTATAGAGAGCCCTTAACTATAGAGAATAAAAGCACTACCAGATCTCTCCGTCAAAATCTAGTATAATCCAGTAAGAACAAATAAACTCGAATCCTAAATTCTAAAAAAACCTCTATTAAACTACCTTAATAGAATATTAAAGAACAATAAATAAGAAAACCGGTTGTCCTAAACCCTCCCGTTCTACTTCTATTTGGGACTTACTTGAGTCACTAACTAGAGGGCCCCTTTTTTAACAAGGAACTAAATCTAAAATCTGAGATACAAAAGAATATTTTAAAGCATATATATCTCGGGGCTTTGATAGAAAAAAAAACTTATTAGGGGCTTCCAAATCTCCAAATCAAGTGTATAAAAAACTAGGGCTCATAAATAAAATAAGTAAGTGTCTTTTTTTTGGTGTTTCGAGTTTTAATCTAGAGAATTCTAAAAAAAAGGAGGCTTTATACCCTACCCTACCCTAAGAAAGGTCTCTCACTTTTTTGTTAGAAAGTGAAGTCATGTACTGTAAGAGAGATTGGTGAGTTTGAATACAAGTTTTCTTTCACTTATATATTTAATAGAGGAATGGAATATCACTATCACTATAGCTTTACAGGGTATAGGAAAGCACTAACAAATAAGCAAACCTTTTCTTTTTTTAATCCATGCCAGAATACTGGACAGCACTTACAACAGAATACCTGGAGAAATAGAGCCTGCCACTGAACTTAAAAGAAATTCTTATCTTGAAACTCTCGTAACATAAAGTACATTCACTTGAGCTTTATCAGTTCCTAAACCCCAAAATTAAGAGTCTATAAGTTTACGCTGGTATATATATAAAATGGAAAGAAGGTGCTTTAATGGACACTGTGTCAATCTAGGATTTCATACCTTTGAAAGCAGGCTGACATTGCCGGCATTAAAGAGAATAGATTCTATTTTTTTGTAAGTAGGTTCCAGTCCAGAGAAAGTGTTCATCTATTAGTTTACTCAAATAATTCAGGGTTTCCGTAGTTCGCAGGTCATTTGAAGTGAAGTCACTTTCGTAGGTTTGAGGTCGATCGAATTAGAATCCTAGAATTTCTAAACGAGCACGAAAAAATATGAGAATAACTTAGATAAAGTGATTAAAAGTCAAAGTAGTAAAAGCTAGTAACTGAGTTTCTAAACATCTTCTTAGTAGCAGGTTAGGTTTACTAATGTTGATTAAGTTTCGAGTGAGTAAATCAGATAAATTAAAAAATGAAATTGAGTTGGTTTGCACAGGTTTCTTTTGATCGCAAGTTGTAGGTTAGGATTCGGAGATTGAGTGGAAGCCCAGACAGAAAATAGGGCTAATGAGAGAAACCCTTAGTGAAAGCTCCTAAAAAAGAGAAGCCCAGTAAGAGAAAGCACTAACAACAAAATGGGTCCCCGGTAATAATTCATTCAGGTTTATGGGGCACCCACTACAGTGTAAGTTGTTATTTCCTAAACTTAAATTAAGTTAAGTGGGCAAATGAATTAATTAATTGGTTTGGATTAATCATATGCATATGGGGGAAAAACCCGTTCGTACAACTAAAACGAAGGAAAAAAAACGCATGAAATTTATAAAAACGTAAAACTGCTAAGTCCTGCACAAATACCCAACAAAAGGAAAATAGCAGCCCCTCGCTTGACTTACTATACTATACTATACTATATAGAGAATAGAGCAACAAGAAGATATAGAAGATATAGCACTTTCTACAAAACTCCTACGCAATTACCTAATTAACTGCTAGATTTGAATCTTATCTTAATACTGCATTTAGTAGATTTTTTTCTCCCTCTGGCTTTCTTTATGTCAACTAAATAAAATATAGCACACGGAAAAGCTCTAACCTAATACCTTACCCTTTCTTTTTTAGAAAATTTATATATAAAGGGGTCCCTTTTCTAAAAGCGCTGCCTTGGTGCTTGTAAGTCTCAATATAAAATTATTGCGCAATTCTTTCCAGTCCCTACTTACTCAATCTCAATGGGAGCCCTTAAAAGACTCTATCTTTCAATTTAAGAAAAGTACAATAGGAATAACCAGCATAAGCATAAAAGACACCCCTCTCCAGGAATTCTAGAAGCTAACTTCAGCGGGAGTCCTTATACCTTACTTAAAGCAGTAGGTGTCTACATTTTAGAGCCCTACTATACTTCACTTAATTTAGGCTCTAGACTATTTACTTAGTATAGTCTAGCTTATCAAAAGGGAATCTATAGAATTAAAGTAGAAAGACCGAAAAAACCTGTATTTCTTTCTCAATTCATGTGTTAGCGTTGTTCACTTGTATGTACTAGAGGGCAAAAAGAGCTTGTACATCACTTTACTAAGAACGCAAAAACTTTGTATTGTAGGAATGGCAGTAAGTTTACTCAGCTGTATTTTAAGCACGAGTAACTAGGAATCCGTACTTTTCATATTCGAAGGGGAAGTTAATTTGACAAAAGAATTCGTTCGAGTAGGGTCTCTCCAAGAAGGGGGCTTCGGTTCACCCCTGTTTTCGATAATTTAAGGCTTTTGAACTCTTTACAGAGAAGACGTAAACTTGTAGTCTGTCACATATACATAAAATGAGGGAGTGCTCTTAACTTTATTAGGCCTTGTCACAGTATTTCAATTTTATATCTTAATATAAAGGAACCCTCTACCTAGACGAGGGGATACTTGTAGGAGTATCCTAGGCAGACACTTGGTACGGATGAAGAATTCCTTTTGATAGCTTTAGTGTAACCCAGTAATATATATTTTTTGATTTCTTTTAATTTAAACAGGATTCTCTTTAACCCAGAGTACAGTAACACAGGAATACAAGGGTTCTAATCCCATAGTCTTTTTATAGGAGCTGCTCTTCCTTATAGATATATTTTAAGTAAATAGTTTACAATTATAAAGGCTCAGAAAAGGAATACCGACTCAATCGAACAGTACCGAAGTTCTTATCAATTCTTTGGTTTATTTATTGCCAACTGTGATACGTTTTACCTAATTTTCGTTCATTTTAAGACATTATGGACTTATAAAAGTAAGAGGCACAGGAAAAGAGTCCTGTGCCTACATTCCTAGAAGCTACTATATCTCTAAAGATTCCCAGTATTACCTTATACCTATAACAGCCTCTTCTTAGCCTTCATACCTGTTTGGTTTTATGAGTATCTACCTATAGCCACACCAACTCAATAACCTACTTGTTACTCTAAATTGACTACGATAAAACTGGACAACAAGAAGAAATTCTCCCAAAGTCCTATCTTTGCCAGAAACTCATTACCTTTAACTCCAAAATGTCTCTTTATTCTCTAATTCTCTAAATTGGAAACCTAAAGACAATCTAATTCTTGAATTCCTCATTTCATTTTTGATATACCTTCTATACAAGTACAAGAAAGGCTGCTGGCTAAAGTAGAAAGACAATTAAAAAAATCTCCCAAACAAACTCCTTGGAAAAGGCCACTAGAAAACCCATGTTGCTGTTTCAAAAAAAAAAATCAGGAATATTTGCTTAAGCCCCGTAAAAGATCTAAAAAAACTAACTATAACGGCAGGTTCCGCTTTTTTTTAATATATCTTTATATACTTGATAGTGAAAGCTATTATGAGCCTTACGCTTGCCAGTGTATCTATTCTTTCTCATACATAGTTATAGTTATTGCACTTAGATTGTCTTATAGTTAGTATATAGTCTTAGGTCTAAGGTGTATTCCTCTTGTTCCTTGTTGTTATCAGTAAAGAAACCTACTTACTATATAACAAAAAAAAGACTTTTACTCGATTCCATTTACCGGAAAAACTCCTTAACCCGAGGGCAGAATACAAAGACTACTTGAGTCCCATAGCACTCCTAAGACTTATAAAATCTATAAACCTATAGCCACACACTTCCTATTGACTGTTGACTTAATGTATACCTTTCCTCAGAGCTATATTCTTACTAGGTATCCTCATAGCCCTCTTCGTAGCCTTACTCGTAATACCTAAGCTTTTCTTAAGAGCCGTAACCTCCGTATTCACTTACCTGCTTTATGTCCCAAATAACCCCCAATCTCTGTTATTGGAAACTGCTCTTTAATTAGTCTCTTCACTCAAGCTGCTATATCCAATATTGAAATAGTGTAATAAAGAAACTTACCCAGTATATACATTAACTTTACTTACCGAAAAATTAGATTGACAGTAACACCCTCTTTCAATATTCCTTGTAATTATGATAGAGTAAAATACCGAACTTAACTCATTTCTTCTCGGCTTTTTTAGACTAAAGGAGTTCATTCCTTAAGTTCCCAGATACTAAGACAAACAAACAGAACAATAAATAAGAAAGTCTATCCTTTACTTCTCTTCCCTAAAAATTTGAGATTCTTGCAGATTTGTGTTATTACTTAGAAAATCCCTACAGTCAGTATCTCTTTTCTTTTCTTAATGTTTTGTACCAGATAGTTCTAATGGTTAAGGTTTTACTGAGCTGGCTGTATTATACTAGTATTACTAACTTCGGGAAGAGTAATAAATTAAAGGTTGTTAAGAATTTCTAGAGCAGCTTTACTTAGGAAGCCTGTCTTAGATGTATTACAATTGTTGGTGCATTCTTCTTTTCTTGTCTTTCTATATTACTGTATAGGGAGAGCCCTAGAGAGATTGGAAAGCGCTCCTGAGCTGAGACGAAGGTAAATAGTGGAATAGTGTATTGAGTATACCTACATACGTTATGACAGCCACTAACTTCTTACTGACTTCTTACCGTTTCTCCTCGATTAGGATCCTTATTATCTGGAAGCAGAAACTTAGTAATAGATTACCTATAATATAATAAAAGACTTTCCAATAAAGACTCAAATCGAAAAGGAATACCGATTCACTAGAATAAGACCCAAGTTCTTCTTTAGAATGCCCTTAGCGTGAGTTACCTCGTAATTAAGCTAAGCTAAGCTAAGCTGTTTGTACATTTGATTTAGTTTCCTTGTAATTAAAATACCCGTATAATATCTTTGTCAACCCTATTTATATCCTTGGGTCAAAGGAGTATTTATAGGATCTAGGGGCTTACCTTAGATTAGATATGAAATTTCCCGCGAATAGAGTTTCTTTGTCTTGATGATTACCCTCTTAAACCTAGAAATACGGAAAAGGATTCTTAGCTTTTACATAATAAAGAGTACCCGGGTTCTCATTAAGACAGAATACAAAGAAAGAACCGATAGCTATGTTTCTAGTCCATAAGGCAAGCATTTATGCTTGTTCTAGGTTTCCAGTCAAGGCTTTAGACAACTCTATTTCTAGGGTATAGGGGGATGTTTTCTTAATCTTTTTTCTGATGCTGCTAAATCCAATTAACGAATTGGCGGGGAGTAAGACTCTAGAAATCTACTCGGGATTTTCTTTGTTAGGGACTTGAAGAGCTTCTGACTAGTCTTGGTTGGATGTTTTTCAAGCTTTCTGATTTAACGGCGAATACATTAAGATTGTCTTTAAATAAAGGGAGGATCTTCATTCTTAGGTATAGATAATAAGGAAACCATAGGTAACATATTAAGCATTTTATAATAGAAGTAAGGTGTATCGAAACTAAAGGGTGCCAAATCAATCTATTTTCAAATGTCAATTTAGACACTCTGCAGTACCATCAAATAGACAACCTCCCCTTTACACAGACCCGCTACGACTAAGAAATTCCAGGATAAAGAAAGTACAATTAGAAACCCCTTTCAGTAAAAGGCCTTCAGAGCAGAAGTACAAGAGGATTTTAGAATTAGTTGTTAGGCGAGCTGGAGTACATTCATTCTATTTCAGGTAATTTCTTAGAGGATTCTTATCTTAGATCCTAGTTAGAAAGGAGGATTAGGACAGCTATCTAATTCTTTCATTAGCTACGGTGCCCTCATAAAAAAAAGGTTCAGGACATTGCTTCCAAAGGTGATTCTCTATATTCAGTTTCTCTACCTTCACATGAGTTCCTTTACTTTACTACCATAGGAGGAAGAGAAGAACTCAAACAAAGTAAGGATTCTCTCTCGGAAACAGTCTCAGACTTTATCTTGTTTCTACGTCTATAAAATAGAAAAGGGGACCTTTACTTTCCTTACACCGGATAGAGAACTTACTTCCTCCACGCTTTGACTATTAATCTAAGAAAAAACCCTGAAGAACAGAGGGATTTCCGCTGCTTTTAGGGCTCTCAGTCTTATTAGTATTTATCTAGGTACTAAAGTTTACAATATAGCTTGTATAGCTTGGCTTCCAGACCATTCCTTGGCAATAGTAAACTCTATACACTCGTATAAACCTGTAATATGCTTTTGGTTTGAGAAAAAGATGTTGTAGAATTGTATTTAAATTGTTAGTTATAGTATAGTATTAAAGTGGGTTGAGAGCCGTACACGTACACTTGAGCGGGGCTCGTTGAAAAAAAGGCTCAAATTAGTATAATTGCCGGAAACCCTCCAGCTTTACAGAGACTCTGGATTTTTCTATTTGTAATAGTGCTTTCCCTTAGCCGATACGAGAATAGACTCCCTTCAGATGTAAGTTTTCTCTGGGATCGTGAGTGTTAAAAACTAAACTAGAAGTGTTCCTTTAAATTTGGGGTTGTTAAAGAATTTTTCGTAGTTGTAATTAAGTTTCTCTCTTATGTTTAGAGTTGGAGGCAAAGTCAAGTGTCTTTTCATTTATTATACTAGTTTGTTTTTTTCCATTTATCTCTTTTAAAATACATAGTTCTGGATGAAACCTAAGAGTAAAAGCCTAGACTAGACATACTGCATAACTAACCCGATAAGAAAAGTATCGACTACAACATTTGTGTATTCTACTTTCTTTTCTGGGCAACTCTACCTTATATTATAAGAGGATCTCTTCTGAAATAAATAGGGACACTATCTAATTCTGACCACCTGGTAAATGAAATTGAAATTATTGTACCTTAAATTTCTAAGGAGTCCCTGCATATATAATATAAACTGTAAAAAATTTTTGAAATACCTAATCAAGGAGAGCCCTAAAATATCTTTTAAGAGGAAGCCTTACAATACTCTATTAGTGTTAGTGTCAACAATCTAAGGGTTGGGTATAGTTCTTACCCCCCCAGCCCCCAAGGAGCATGCACCGACGCCATTTAAACTCTTGTATCTCCATATATAACGAAAATTAGTGGGCTTCTCTTGGGCCTAAGATATAAGGGTTTGTACTACTTACAGGTATACTCCTATTAATTTAATTAAGATTTCGCTACCAATACTAAATCTTACTGAAACGTCTTAGCTCTGGGTATAACCCTTTATAAATTATATTATAATCTTTTTTGCTTTTATTTTATTTTATTTTATGGGTCGGTATCAGGCTCGTTAGGTCTAAAAACAAGGACCATTTGGATTCTAAGTCTGCTTTTATTAGTCTTACTTTTTTTTTATCCGTATTCAAAAAATCCCTGTTCTTAAAACTCAGGAAATTTCTAATTATAATTATAATTATATAGTGTCTCAAGGTTACTGAGAATTAGAAAATATCTTATGGTCCAATCTGTAGTACTTTCTTAAGCAAAGATTAAGAGAAGCAGTGCCTTACATTTCCCTTTTGTACTCAGTCCACTAAGGAAATTCCACAACTAAAGAAGTTTCATGTTATTTGAGAGGAGGGAACCCAGATTCCTAGTAGCCAGAAGGCTTTACTTTAAATGAACCCCTTTCTCCAAGGCTGGATACATTACTATTACAGAACAGAAGTTAATCTAATGGAGCGACCTAATGCCTCACAAATTTATCCTTTATATACTACCAAGCGAATTGTTCCCGGGATACTTGTCCTTGCAAATAGAATATAGTATAAGCCTCATATGAATGACAACAAGAGTCCCTTATTGAAGTTATGTAGAGGAAGGTCCATTTAAAGAATGTCTTAAGGTTGTTCAAGTCGTGGTCCTCCCGTTGAAAGGTGTTTCTTAGTATCCTATCGCAGTAAAATCAAGAAACTTCTTTTCTCAGTTCCAGCCTTTTGCTCAACAGGCACAGTTCATACACTATAATTCATAGCTTTTCTAACTTAATGATATAACACTCAAAACCAAATAAGTAGCAGAGCGGATAAGCTATACTTTTTACTATTTTTTATTATCTGGTAATTATAAGTTTAAAGGAATCCTAGGTTCAAATTCAGTACCGTCTTTACTTTAGGTTTCTCTTTCTCTGTAGCACTAAGAAACCGAGGAAATTCGAGGGGTATCTCAGACAGCATCCAGTGTACTGTTACAAGGATTAACTCTAGTTTTTTTGTTTTAGTCATAAAAAAGGATACTCCTATTGATAGTATTCTCAGGGAGACTTTAGAATCTAATAAAATTTTAGAACATTACTACGCCCGCTTACGAATTTAGAGTACAGGAAGGTTTACTCTTTGAAAAGACTCTGTTCCTCGTTTACAAGCCTCTTCCATTCCTATAAACTATAAATTAACCTGATATGGATCAAATTTCCAATTAATGTATAAGTATAAAGCCTTAAATGGTAACAAGAATCAATCCCTTTTTGGCCGGAAATTCTAATTTAGACAACGTAAGGATTGTCATAAAATGCCTAATATTTTGTTGTTCTAAAGGTCTCCTAGCCTAGAGTCAACTTTTTGAATTTAAACCGGCCTAGCTAAGATCTATTATACGTTGAAAAGAGCTGTCTCCTATCTCCTATATAGAAGTAAAGCGCAAGAATTTGAATGGAATGCCGGTCGGTTCCCGTCTAGTGAGTCTAGTGATATGAGTTTCCTAATCAATAGTAAAAGAAAAAAAAAATTGGGAGCGCAAAAGAAGGAATTGAAATCGCTTATATAATAACTCTTTCAATCAACCCTTATTTTTCCTATTCTCTCTATGATAGTAGATGCTATAGAGATTCAATTCTAACAAAGAAAAGTTACAAGTTACATCAACCCGAATGAAGCTTATAGCCGCAGGTTCAAACTCTTTATAAAGTTATGTCAGTCAATAAAAAAGAGGTAAGTCAAGAAGGCTGCTATGTCAGTTTATTTCAGTGTTTCCAGGTTTCTGACAGGTAGCTAAAGTAGGGTCCATTCTCTGGGTGTTCAAGGGCTTTAGTTCGAGGATTAAGCTCGATGTCCTCTTTTCTTTATGTTATGAGAGTTTCTGCTTTAACGAGTAAAGAAATGTTTATATAATAAAGTAAGGGAATTTCTAGTCAAAGTAAAGAAATTTTCTTTAAAAGGTATGTTTTCCGATCCTAATGTGTAAGGGTTTCACTATCAATATGGGCTCCTTCGCTAGGCTACAGTCATGTACTCAATGCTCTACTAAGTTTAGTTTATATACTCCTATACGATAAAGGCATAGTACAAGAGAAGATCTCTTAGACTAATAAATACCATATAATACAAATATAAGAACTCTATAACAAATACAATAGAAGTACAGATACAAACAACTCCTACCAGGGTACAGCTGCTATCAAGCACAAGAAGGCTGGAAATACAAGGACTCCTAAAAAAACAAGGCATAACAGTCCTAAGATTCTGGTAGAAACTCTGAGGAATATTTTCCTGGTCTGAAAGCAGGTACAATCTTTAGGAGGTATGAAGAATTAAGTCACTAAAGTCGGGTATTGTCAGTCAGTTCCTTTATTTTCAGGGTTTCAATTCCAGGTTTAGAGAAGAAAAAAGGTTCTATTTACAGGGCATTCTGGAATGTAAGTGGAAGTCAGTTTTCTGGGTCTTAAAGAGTTGTAAGTCTGTAGCTATTAGACCTCCCTAATAAGTTCCTAGATACCACTAGATATTAGGAGGCCTGAACAAGGCCAAGGCTCTCTCATTCTAAACTGCTTTCTGGATGTCCTGCTTGCTCGCTTTACCGAAATAGGTATAATAAATATATAATAAGGAATTCTAAAAAATGTATGGGCTCTAAATGAGGTCTATAAAATTAGAAAGTAGGAAATTCAATGCAAATCAAGTTAAATGTACAAACACACTACAAGGTATCTGAACTGGCAAATAAAATTCTAGATGAGATTATTCAATAAGATTAGTCTTTCTTGTATCTTTCGTATTTGTTGGAAGTAATTACTCTGATAAAAGCACTCTATGAATCCTTTAAGAATTTATTAGAATAGTAGGTCTCTAGCTGAGGAATGGGAAGTTCATTGTTGTAATTGGCAGGCTCTGTCTTTCATATTTCCAGGTACCTATTTTCTTGTTAGTGGTTTCCCGTCTGTCCAGTATCTGTAGTTTTAACAGATGGAAGAACAGGCTCTATTTTCCTGGTATCTTTTGGTTTAAAGGCATTCCAAGAAAAGCTACTTATACTTAGTAGTTACCTTTGGTATTCCTCATTTGTTTCTATTTCTAGTTGTGGCTGTAAAGGAAAAGGGTTTTTTTATTATATTAACAAAGGAGAGCAGCTTTCCGGATGTCATGTTTGTTTTAGGCTGCAAGAATGATAGCACTAAGTACAGGGTACAAGAATACATTTGAGGGAATACGGTTCTAGGTAGAGGACCGGTCTGGGTCTTACTACAAATACAAAGAACGAGCTCCTAAGACGAAGAATTAAGTTCATGAATAAGAAAACAACAATAAGTCAAAGGTATTCTAATAGGTATTAGTTTTGGGGTTTAAGAAACTGTTTAAAGTTAAGTAATGTTTTTTTTTGTTCTTGTGTTCCGTTCCTTTGTTTTCGGGGTTTGCAAGAACTTGTAACAATCGTTTTGCCCTTTGAGGAGGAGGTAAGGGACTGGGTAGACTGCTACTGCTTTTGTGTTTCTTTTTTTTTTTTAAGTCAAAGAGTATTAGTAGGAAAGCTTAGTTCTCATTTTCTTACCGTGTTATTTAGTCAATATTTCTAGATAAGTATAGGGAAAGTCCTAAGGTTGAGTTTCCTCTTCTCTTATCTTATTAGACTAACTTACAAACGTAAAACCAAAGAGTTGCTTAGATTGTTTGGGTTATGAGCGTATACCTTAGCTAGATTGTATTAGAGTCTTCCATAGCTAGAATCTTCCTTTAGTTAGAGAGTTAAACTATTCCTAATTCTCTTACTGGCGTATAAAACTCCAAGCACCAGAACACCTGGAATTAGAGTGGGCTCTATCTGTCATGAGCTTTATATTCTTAGACTAAGTTGGTCAGAACAAATTGATTTTTAAGATTCGAGTAGTTAACATTAAGGAAGAGTTATAAAAGGAGTGGATTATAAGTTCGGTTGAATTCTCTTGTTGCAGCCTGAACTTGGTTTAGCTATTGTACTGTACCTACTGAGATGTCAGTTTAGTAGTTATTCCTAATAAGCACTTTCATAGATTTATTAATATTTCTCTTGCAGGGCAGTCTCATATGAGTTTAAGTTCTTGTTCCTATGGCTATGGAAAGTTCATTAACAAGATAAATCTTGCCTACTGCGTAAGGCTGCTTCAGAGTGTAAGGAAAAGATTAACAATCAGCAAATCTATATACAATGGACAGTATGAATAAGACTCTCTTTTGGTGTTACAGTTCCTTTTCATTTCAGTTGTTAAATTCAAAGGGTATCTAAGCAATAAAAAAAAGGTTAGCGAAGTTCCTGCAGCTTTGAGAATATTATATTAAGTTAAGCAAAGGCCTGCTTTTGAATAGCACAAGGATCTATTCTAGGAATAAAGAAAGCGGAGGGATCCCCTGAAATAGAATAGTCTATAGGCCTTCGTTTTTTCATATTTCCACTTTCCTTAGTGTTATCTCTTTGTCTTGTCCGTTAATTCAAAGCCAAATTTGAGACGAAATTATAGATCCTAAAAACCGGTTTATCGGGGGTTCGTACTACCCTGCACTCAGGAAAATAGGGACTTAATAACGTAATAGAAAGAGTAATAAATTCTTCTTAGTCAGACAGATTTTTATACTTAATATTTTAAGGATTTCATTTAGTAGATTACTTTTTCTATTTTTGTATTATTGAGTACCCCTATAAGTACGCCCTTTCACGGGCTGCGGGACTTTTGTATAATAGATTCAAGCTAAACTAGAACTTTATGAACCAAAATGTACTTCGTATCTTGTTTAGCCCGGAATTTGCTGTATTTAAAACAAGCTGCGAATTAATACTTATACGTCTCCTCGAACTTTCAAAAGTACAGGATACTCTTTACTTATAAAATTGGTAATAAAACTTTTCTTATGGTATGGCTGGGGTATTTATTTCTTTTCGAGTAGTCTAGAATGAAGGTACTTATATCAAGCATATGTACAAGTAGCCAATACCGAAATACTTTACCATTCAAAACCTTGTTCCTTATCCATTCTAATTTCATTATTACTTGCAAGAGCCTATAACAAAGATTCTCTCTATCCAAAAAAAAGTCTTTTTGATCCAAAGCGCGAATTATGCTATACTGAGCATTCAAGGATATACCTGCTTACAGGACTGACCTGGGGACAAGGCTCTAGATAATTGTTAAAAGTCGAACTAAGACTTAGAAAGTGGTCAACGTTAGGTGTTATATCGTAGAAAAGGAATATACCTAACCTATCATAGGTGTTGATTCAAGATCCTGTAATAAAAAAAAGGGGGTTTGAAATTCAAAGCAGTCTTTCATACAAGGTTTATTTCAAAGGTAGACTAGTCCGGAGATTGGTATCAGATAAAGTTAAACCTTATTTTCCTTATAAGCAAAAAACGGGTCCGCATGGGGGAGATGGGGTGGGTCCTTAAGAGTCAATTCATGCATTTCTACATTAGATTAGTGGGGTGCTTGTCTTATATTCGGAAAATCCTGTGTTTTTTTATTCATTCAAATGGGTATTTAAGAGTCTTTCTCTTCTTGTCTAGCCTAGGGTGAGTGAGTTAAATTTTGTTGGCAAAAGGGAGTACCTTTTCTAACAAGTCAGACATCCTGATTCTTTGTATTTTGGTTGTATTTTCTTAAACTACTCTGCTCCGGATGAAGCTTATGCTATAATTACTCTATTATTCAGAAAATAAGGATTAAAAAAAGTTATACTTACTCGCAAGTTATCCTAAGAAGTTTTTAGTTATGTATCTCGCTACTCGGATTTTACGCAATTAGAATCTCTTAAAAGCCGGTATTCGATTTTTTAAAATTAGTTTTCACTCCGAGCTCTGGGTGTCCTCTTTCTTTATATCTCTATATGAAGCAAGAGCTCCCTGGATTGCTCCTGATATTTACCAAGTCTAGTACACGGACCACCGGCCTAATCAAAATCTTTGAGAGGGGTCCTCATCTTGTCGAAAGCTTATATCTACTTAGTTATATTCAGACTCTATAAAATCCTAAAACAAGGAAGCACTAAATAAAAATAGCTAAGATTTCCTAATAGGGGTGCTTATGCTAATTAATAAAAATTAATTGAGGTATACCTCCAATTCCAATTATGTAAAAAAACCATCACGTTATGTACTACGGATCAAGTACCCCTTACTTTAGGAAATAAATAGAAACTACCACTACCGATACTCCAATATCGCAAGAAAGAGAGGGCTTTCCATTATATACTATATATGCCCGATTACGCTACACTCCGGAAGAAAACCTACCCAAGTGTTATCGTTATCAAATTTATATTAGTTTATATGAGGAAAAAACGAAATTATACTAGATTTAAGGATAAGCCTGGCTTTTGGCAAAGTTACCAAATGCTTTAGATTCCCCTTTTGTTTCCTAACAAGTAAAGAACTCTAAATACCCGGTAGTATACTACACATCTAACCTAACTTCTTCTGGCGGGAATTCGGATTTCAGGTGGAGCCTTGAGACAACTCTGAAATTTTCTACAAGTAATGAAATGATATTTCAAGTTCTTTATAATTTTAGAAGGAAAAGATAGGGCCCCAGGCTTTTTTTGTCGTTGTCTAATAAAATATCTTTTAGTGAACTCCCTTTATAGGGAGAGGTAACCCGAACCTTACCTTTACAAGATATAGATTTTCTTAATCTTCTTAATAATGTGATAATGTGCAAGCAAGCTTGCCTTTACTTTCTTAATTTATAGCAAAGAATTCTTAAAGAACACTTCTTTAATTCTCTTTCTTTAGCTCCGGAAATCCCTTTAACCAAAAATGACACGGACTGACTAGAAAAGCATAGCTGTTTAATAAAGCTTAGGACAAAACCAAGAAGACATTATCTGTTCTCCTCAAGACAAAGAGCAATTGCATTCACTGGCTTTTAGAGTCAGGCTTACAAGAATCCAGAGGATTTTGAGTTTGTAGGTTCCTAGAGTAGATGATATTCGAGTTGGGCATGCTTTCAAGTGTTCAGTTCAATATCTTAAACTCCTTTATTTTCCTGAAATTATTGGTATAAAAAGGACACTTTAATCTTCTCTCTAAAGGCTAAGTAGAACCAAGACCGGTTGCAGATTTAAGAAGGCGTTTGTTATCTTTTCCGAGTTGTTGATGCTTGGGAAGTGTCCTGTTTATGAAGGAAAACAAGATCTTTTTCTTGTGTTAAAACCACTTGGGTTTTGAGTTGATCTAACTGTCCGGTTTGTTATAACCTTGTTACCCAGTCGGTGTAGCTAATACTCCTGAGCCTAAGACATTGGAGCTAATAATGAAAGTCAAAACCTTTCCTTTTGCTCGATCAAGTTCCAATTTATAGTTTAAAGTTCTGCAAATCTTTAACTTTTAGTCAGGAACTCTAGAAATATTTCTTAGTTTTTCTTTCTCCTCCATACTTCCAGGGTGGCTAAAGACAGTTATTTGACTTCCAATTTCTTTGAACTGACATGATACGCCCTCTAAAATTCCCTGTCTAGTCAGGAACCTGTTATTACAGCGGTGCCTACTTTTCTGTGTTTTGCTCGATTATCTTCTCTAATCTGTCAATGCCTGAACCATTACCACTTTGCACACATTTTCGAGAGTGAAACTTTGCTTTAACTCTAAACGAGCGCTTTTGTATACTGTTTACGAGGGACCTAATTTCTTTGTTTTGTTGAAAGCTTTTCTACTATATAACAAACAGAAGACCCTTTTCTTGTAAGGAGAAGTTTTAACTAACTGTTAATGTCCTCAAGAGGACACCAAAGGAAGCTATCTTTAACTACTGCTGTTGGAAAGCTTAGTTCTTCAACTGACTTAGCAGGCAAGCATTTCACTTGACTTAATTCAGAAACTGTCTGTTGTTTACGGAGGTAGCAGGCAAGCAAAGGAGTTTTATTGGGAATATTGGGATGGCAGAAGGCTCCTAGTTGAGAAGGAGACCCCAAGCTAGCTAGAGGCAATCTTGTATTGGGATAGAGGGGTATTAGGAGTGGGCGAGACAGTGTCCGCTATAAGAAGGAATTTTAGATGAGTTCAGTAGAGTGCGGAGGGATCCTGGACCGCTTGTACAGATTTCTTGATGCACAGTATTTCTGGGTTTGGAATTGCAAGTTGATAACATAAGACAGAGACTCCTTACTTTGTTTGATAGCTTGTCTTGTTAGATGTTATAGTATAAGGGATATTCCTTTCATCTGTTAAAGGGAACACCCATATGTTAGTATCAGTTTCTTAATCATTTGTCCTCTTTGAGTTCGACACCCTTACCGGAAATAGAATACCTAGGTTCTTCTCCCTCTATTAAGGATAGTCTTACCCATCTTATTAGTTTAGTTAGGGTGTTTATAGTCTAGTAATACCAAATAGAATTCTTTCCTTTATTTGACGGCAATGTCATTAGATCCGTTTGTCAGTCAGAGAGAATTTATAGTAGGCTCCGCAGCTATTGGACTTGCTATTGACCTTCTGGAGTATAAGCTACACTGACTTAGAAAGTACATTATATTACAGGGACCATGGAGGATTCATGTGTGTTCCTTAGACTTAAGACTTAGATTAGTTCTAAAAGACTTAGGACTGTCCTCTCACAAGGTTAATGAATACCAATTAGCAGCAATCCCAACCATGATTCTAAGAAAGGTATTCATAAACTAACTAACTTCCTGAATGCCCTTTACGTAACTTGTATTAATCATAACTACGATATATTGTACAAGGTATTACTAGAAAATTGTCATTTATAACAAAAAGGGGTAGAATTCCTCTTATAGCATAGACTCTATGGGCCACCCTTACAATTTCAAAGCGCGTAATTGCCGAGCTAATAAGTCAACGAAATAGAATTAAACGATTCCCACTAACTTAAAAAGTTCTAATCCTCTAAAAAACGAAGTATCTTATAATAAAAACTCCCCTTACCCAGAATACTAAAGCAGAACAACGAGAAAGCACACAAACCATATAGTTTTTTTACTACTTTCATAAGACTCTATCTAAAACTTTAACAAGCAATTGTTGACATTGGACTTGACCTTCTTCCTTAGAACTGAGACTGGAATCCGAGACTAAAGACAAGCATGTAATTC
>JAYMTJ010000139.1:0-17094 GCA_036897525.1 Pelargonium x hortorum | reverse complement strand
GAGCCTCAGGTTAGTCTAGCACAATTAATGATCGTAATAATTATGGTCATTTCAATTATGTAAAGATGAGTGGTGTGTTTTGTGCAGCTACTTGGGAGAGCTTCTAGTATTGGAGCATATGTGAAGCGAGGAGAGGAGTCCGGTTATATTAAAATATCCTTGAGAGGGGACATTAAGGATGACCAGATTACCATAACACGTAAAATTGATACACGTAACAAGTCTGAATGGTTGTTAAAGGGTGAGATACTTGATAAATCTTGGTTAGATTGAATGATTGAAAATCAACTAAGGAATAAAATTACAGTAATTGAGATATCCTAGATCCAGATGATCTCTAACTGCAACATGGTGATCTATGCCTTCTCTACGTATATTATTTTCCTATATAAAATCTCATGAAGAAGGATCTTATGAATCACAAATAAAGTCCTTTGATTTCACTGAAATAATGATGTTGCTGTGGCTGTTGGTTGGTAGTCAATTTTATTGTTCTTTCATTTTCTGACAAAACTCTTTTGTTTCCCTTTATAAAAGATTGATTACTATGCTCTTGTTTTGACAATTTTGGGTTTTTTGTTTTCCTGTGAACACCTTTTCAGTTGGTGTGTCATTCAGCTATAATTTATATATGATATGTTCGTTTCAGGCAAAGTGGTGGCCAAAAAAGATGTAATAGAAATCATTCAAAGGTTCAACATCCAGGTCAACAATTTGACTCAAGTGAGTTAATGTTATACCTGAGAACTGACTTGATTTTTTTTCCATGCAATCTTGTTATCTTCTACTTGCAGGTGTGATTCTTGGTACATTTATACATTTATTTTACAGGGTCCATGGCAATGATGTAGTTTAGGAAATGCCAATTCAGTCTAGTAGACTGCAAGATGTCAATTGCCAAATTATATGTTTGTTTTGGCTATTATGAAGATACGAAAGAAAGAACATCTTGAAGATGTTTTGAAATTTTAAGACCATAAAGATGCCCTTTATCCAAATGCTGGTTTTCAGCATGACATATACGGCATGGCTCTTGTACCATGCTTGCATAATTTCCTTTGGGTTATCAGAGGTCCGGTCCAGTCTGGCTGTAACTTGCTAATTTTAATCAAACAGGTGCTATTTTTTAGCTAGCACTGAAGTATCTTTGGTTTCATTTTAGTGCATTAATTCTAGACTCATTGTTTAAAAGCTGTAGAGGATACTGGTGAGCTGTAAGTCTGTAAGACATGTTAGTATTTATGAGCTAAGGATGGCTAGGAATACTGCATTCTTCATAATGTATTTTCCAGCTACCTATTACTTTATATGAATTTTAAAAATACATGTACTGAAGTATACTGCATGTTGTATGGCTTTGAAAGATGTTCTTGGGACTACTTATGATTTTTATTTATTTTTTATATTGTTGGCATTATTTATTTATTTATTTCTTCTGGGGGGGGGGTGGGAGGTAGTTTCTACCACAAGACAGGGTTTGCGAGTTTGCCAAGTTAACTCCAGTTCAACTTTTGGAAGAAACAGAGAAGGCTGTTGGAGACCCTCAACTGCCATTGCAACATCAGGCTCTTGTTGAAAAAAGTAGTGAACTGAAAAGGATTAGGACAGTAAGTGAAACCTAATCTTTTCCTTTAACTGTGTCAATTAATTTTCAAAGCTTTATACTACCCTTTTAGGAACTTTGTGTTCTCTGGTTTAGGCAGTTGAGCAGAAGGGCCACTCTTTGAATCAAATGAAGGCACTCAATGCCGAGCTTGAGAAAGATGTCGAGCGACTACGACAGCGAGAAGAATATCTTGCCAAGGTTTGTAGTATAACTTCATAATTATTTTATCATTCTTCATGACTAACTATATGTCTTTATTTCCTTCAAAAAAAAAAACTATATGTCTATATATGTCATTTCTAGGTTGACTCCATGAAGAAGAAATTGCCTTGGCTGAAGTATGATTTAAAGAAGGCTAAATATATGGAAGCTAAAGAGCGGCAGCGAGATGCAAAGAAGAAATTAGATGAAGTTGCCAAAACTTTGAATAGTCTTAGAGAACCTATTGAGTATGCATCTAATATTTTGCCTTTTCATCTTTGTAATTATATTGGCCATAGAACTAAGATTTTCATTTGTCTATGTTAGGTGGATTGTATTGTAGTAGATTATTAGTTTCAGCACTGCATCTGTTAATCAAATTTCTGGTAATATTAGTCTTGTCATTGTTTGCATGCTGTATGCTAGCTGTCCAATGATAATATTTTGCTTCAAAGATTGGGGATTGCTGCATCCACAAGTTTAGTTTGTTTTAACTTTTAACAAAAGAAAACTGGTTTCAAGTATTGTATGGATACTTTGCAATGTAATATTCTTCATGCATGCACGGGCGTGTAGGGAAACTGGAATCTCATTGTAATGTTAAGAAAATATGGTTTTAGAGTTTTCTGGTTTGGTTGTGGGTAACAGTTGGCAACTATACCAAATTTAGTTAGCGTCCATTGTATTGGTATTTGCTCTGAATTTTCAAGGGGTTCTCATGGGCTAATTACCATTGTAACATTGGTTGCAGCAAACAAAAGCAGGAGAAAACAGTGCTGGATGCTAAATGTAAAAAACTCTCTGGTATCATAAATGATAATGCCAAGAAGCGCATGGAACTTCTTGAGAATGAAAATATTTTGGTATGTTGAGCTTTTTGAGTGTTTATCTTGTGCATTTGGTTTCTCATGACACACAAATGGTTGAATTTATTCTGCTGCTTTTCAATGCTGTGTACATATGTATAGGGGGTGCAAGTACGGGAAAAATACAAAGAAATGAGTGAATTAAGGAGGCAAGAGGAATCCCGCCAACAGAGAATCTTGAAGGCTAAGGAAGATCTTGTTGCTGCAGAACTGGACCTAGAAAACCTACCTCCTTATGAACCTCCCAAGGAAGAGATTGTAAGTTGTTTTCTGCTTAAATTGTCAATTTCTTCCAGTTGTGGTCTGTGTTCAGAAAGTAGCTTGGTGCCTTCAGAAAATATGGTTCCAATTTCCGAACTTGTTCTTGTGATTGCTAGGGCATTTGTCCATTTGACTTTGGCAGCTCAGGCAAGAGGATGACATTCACATTCAACACTCGACAGAGTGTTGTTAAGATGTCATGTATTCTTGTCATTAAACTTATCAATTCATGATTATGTTGCTATCTTTACCACTCTTTTGCACACAAACAATCACAATAATGTTCATGCACTATGAAGCATCAACTTGGACACGAACAAGCACACAAATGTGAGACATGATATGAACACACGACTCTCATTTAAAAAATAACAGAGGACAAGAAATTTCATGATACTTAATTTTTTTAATTAAAAATATTTTTGTTAGGTACTAAATTCTATGAAATTGTAGTTTCTAATTATTAAAGTTAAATGTAACAAGAAACATGTCAAATTTATATTTAGATTGTTTTCCTTAAATACTAAAACAATTATAGTTAACTCCACTTTCAACATGAAAAGTCATTAGTCATTACACGGCATTAACAATACAGGTTCAAATTAAACAAGCAAGCTAACTCATTGAAATCTTATGTAATTAAAATGATAAAATAGGATTGAGTGTCCGTGTTTGACGCACAATGATTCATTGCTTGATAGTTCATGTAAAACGCACTCATTCTGTGTTATTTACCTCCGTCTATTTTTTTTGGGGCTGTTATGTTTTATAGTCTATTAAAGCATGATGATATTGCCTATGCCTGCTATAATAGCTGTGTAAGCCTTTTCTTTTTCTTCGTCTATGAACATTTTATTGATTTGTATTTGTTATAATATCTTTTGACATTGTTGATAATCTCATCCTCCTTGATGTGTTATTACCAGGAATTATTGGGTAATCAGATTCTGGAGGTAGAAGCTGCTGCAAATCAAAAAAGGTTTCTGAAGTCAGAGAAGGAAAAGCTTTTAGCTCAAAAAAAAGGAGCTCTAAGACAATGCCTAGACAGGTTAGGTTTGAATTATGATCAGGATGCTGAGTACCGTATTGTTTCAGACATGAATAGATTGTGATTTTGTGTCATTATATTTGATAATTGATATGTCCCCTGCAGGTTGAAAGATATGGAGAACACAAATACTAAACTTCTTCAGGCATTGCGCAATTCTGGGGCTGAAAGGATCTTTGAGGCCTATCGTTTGGTACAAGAACATCGTCATGAGTTCAATAAGGAGGTGTATGGTCCAGTTTTGCTTGAGGTACGTATATCAGAATTGATACTATTTCAATCAGTTATATTTTTTCCACTTTATTTCAACTTTCGAGGATGTGCAAACCCAGGTTAAGGTCTCTGATAAACTTCATGCAGACTATTTAGAAGGTCATATTCCAAATTACATCTGGAAGGTATTTTCTATATATCTTTTTCTTTAGTTTTTTCAGAGTCAGTTGGGCTGCATTCTGGAACATCATTTCCATCTTTGGTTTCACATATAATTGTTTTGTTTGTATATAGGCTTATTTAGTTATGCACCATAACTCTGTAAAGGCTTTAGTTAATTTAGATGGACAGACGAGGAAATGGGAGGATAAGTTCTGTAGAATGTTAAGAGTAACATTAGAAAGCTGACAATTAACAAAACCTGAAAAAGCATTGGGTCCGTATGTGTAGGATGACTCTATACCAATATGCTACTCTAGAAGTAATATCTATTTGTTGCTGATTATATTTTTACTTGAATTGCAGTCCTTCATCACTCAAGATTCTCGTGATCGGGACCTTCTGGTCAGAAACTTAAAGGGATATGATGTTCCGATTTTAAATTATTCGGGTAGTGTGGATCAACACCATAGGGAGCTCTTTCAAGTTTCTGAGGAGGTATATCTCGTGTCATTCGTAATTGGGTCTCGTATCGGAGTTTTCTGTGGTGCAGCTACACTGAGTGTACTTTGAGATAGCATGTCTCTATCGACCTTTTACTTTCCAATAAACCTTAATGTTTTGTACTTATATAGAACAGAGTTTTAAAGATTGATGACCTTTTGATGTTTTAAAGATAAAAATATCCTCATAGATAATTAGATATTTCAAATTTGAATTGTGCCCACAAATATCCCTCATAGATTTTCTAAGATCAACTTGTCGAATGTGGTAAAGTAAGATGATTAAAATACTTCTTTCATGCTTTAACTTACAGTGGGTAAAGAACACACCCTTCCCAAACCCAACAGATACATACCCTTGATACAGAATTTAAAAATGCACTTTTTTTACTTCCAATCTATATTTTCCTTAACGTACACTTACACTTACACTGAACAGTTAAATACAACTCTACTCTTCATGTCATGTTTTTTTCTTCTTATTTTACAAAATTGTGTATGCATGCAATTGACTTAGACTTATCTTAATTATTTAATTCAACAGATGCGTGTCCTTGGCATCTATTCAAGGCTTGATCAAGTTTTTGATGCTCCAAATGCTGTGAAGGAGGTTTTAACTAGCCAGTTTGGTCTGGATCATTCAGTATGCTTCCTTAGCTTCTTGCACTGATTTATATTATTCCATTAGTTTCTTATAATTGGCAACTGTATGAAGTTTGGAAGTTAAATGATGAGGTCTTTGAAATTTTTTGGCCTTTACTACCTCCTATTTTTAATCCATATATACTTTATTTCAGTATATTGGTTCAAAGGAAACTGATCGGAAAGCTGACGAGGTTTCAAGACTCAGGATTTCAGATTTTTGGACACCAGAAAATCACTATCGATGGTCTACCTCTAGATATGGTGGTCATACTTCAGCAAGTGTGGAAGCGGTGGATCGTTCACGTCTTATATCTTATAGTATGTTTATTCAAACTCTTATGAACACCAGCAAACATCTCAGAACTGTGTTATAACTGAATTGGCCACATTGTTTTTTCACTTCTTAGGTTCAGATGTTGGGGAAATTGAGAAGCTGAGGTCCTGGAAAATTGAGCTCGAAGAAACTGTTACTGGTTTAGAAGATAATTTCAGACTGCTTCTAATTGAGCAAAGACAATTAGAAGATGAAGCAGCTAAACTGCATAAACAACGGGTATGCTGGAAAGATTGCAGTGTGTTCTTATCTTATCCACTTATCATTGCAAAGGCCTATCTCATTAGATAGTTTGAATTCCCTGTGACAAGTGGGAAAAATAAGCATCCTTTTAATATGTAAAAATTATATTAATTAAAATTTATAGTATTCGTACATAGTTGTACAACTTGACTCCATAGAACATTGAATTCTGAATTATTTGTATATGTTTTTACTACCCTTACAAAAGTCATTCACATTATATTTTTAGGAAGAGGTTATCGCCAGGGGACTGTCTGAGAAAAGAAAACGACGGGAAATGGAAAATCGTGTTGGTATGTCTGAGTAGTACAACATATTTCTTATAGAAAGTCATTTAGTTCATCTTCTTGCTGAAGAATAGATATTTTGGGGTATTCTTAGATCAAAAGAGAAGGAAACTGGAGTCTATTAACCAGCAGGATGAGCTGGATACAGCGATGGCAAAGCTCATTGACCAAGTTGCGAAACTTAACAGTGACCGGTTTCATTTTGCAATGCGAATTAAGGTGAAGTTGCTTTCAGGCTAATTCTCTCTTCGTCTTATTCTTTTCCTTTATTTTCATCTTCATATATGGATTCTGATTGCTTGTGTTTTTATGTCAGAATTCTGTAAATCGCTTTTATTTTGCTCTTCTTTTTGACAGAAACTACTTGTTGAGGTTGTTGCTTGTAAGCGTAGTTTTGCTGAAATACAGATGGCCTCTATTGAATTGGATGCAAAGGTATTTTTAGTTCCAAAACTTTGTTGTGCACAATCTTCCACTACTTGGAAGTTGCGCTTTTATATTTTCTATGCTTATTATGTAACCTCTGAAATCTGTGGTGTTTAGATGTTTTTGTACTCTCTGTTTTCTTCTTCAAGATTATTCATTTAATGATAACAGAACATGAGAGAGCAAAAATCGTTCTACTTCATTAAATGAAATTAGAAAGATAAACTTCTCTTCTTCGGTTGTGCTGTTATTTATTTATTTATTTATTTATTTTTTTGGGGGGGGGGGGGTTATTTTTCAAGGAGAGAATTTGTTGGTTACTGTTGAAAGTGGTGATGCATAGTCCCATAGCACAATATTTAAAATTTAACATGTAAAATGTAAAATGAATGAGGTATATATAAAGGTGTCATTGAAACTCTATTGACTAGGTCGACTTATTTAGTAGTGGAAAATTCAATCTTCGTGTATAACCTTATTAAATTTAACATGACATCAAAGCGGGTATTGATTCAGGCATGTGGCCCAATTTTGTAACATCCCCTGTGGTCTTCAGTTTGCTCGCAGAAAGACATGCGTGTTGTGGCCTACATGCAGAAGGAAAATGTCTACACAAAAGTCCCACAGGCCACACTTGAAAAATATTAATTGAATAAGCTACATATAATGGTGAAAACCAAACTCTACTAGTGGAAGCATAAACCTCTATATGTAGCTCCATATTAAAACTTTACAGTTACAACTGTCTTCTTGGTTTCAAGGTTTTGGTGGCTCATTATCCAATGCCGCATAATCATGTTTACCACTGAACATTTCAAACTTAGTTTCTTTGAATCATCAAGCAAAAATCTAAGAAAATTAAATGGAAAGTTTTTATTAATTTAAATTTGAGAAGGAAAAAGAAATATATTGATAAAAAAATTGTCCCTCGAGTAATCTGATCCATAGTCCTGGAAAGAAATCTTAATTGTGCTGTATTCGAGGTTTAAGCTCTATCCAACTATTTGCTTATTTGGCAGTAAAATAGAATTGCAGATGTTAATTTACGTGAAGGATCAGGACTTCGCTCTGGTAATTGTTTATTTGGTGACAGAATTACGAACTGTACTTTATAAAGATCAGGATTGTTCCAGGATTGCATGAGGATCAATTTCATTAAGATTTAACTTAATCATAGAAGTATTTAAGTTTCTCTCAAGTTCTTTGAAAGGTCAGTGGTATGTCTGAAATTTAATAGAGAACATATATTAGTGACCCAATGCTAAATTTTTCTAATGACCTTAAGTGGTCAGATAGGATGGTTATTGGTTGATTTCTTTTGTTTTTTTGTACATTGTGAAACCCGTTACTTATTGGAAGAAATTTCATCAAACTTGCGCTGAAGATTTTTGATATTTCAGGGGACCCCTGGCGGCCATTCTCTTAAATGAATGTATTATGATTCATCCTATTTGTGCATTGGTTTCAGTTTTTTTTTCTTCTGTGTGTGGTTGGACAGTGTAATATATTTGTTGCACTATTCTCTTTTAATTTCTGACTTCTTTTTTGCTTGGACAATGCCCTAGATTGGAGAATTGGAAGTTGATCTCAAACAACATAAAAAAATGGCTGAGGAAGCATCACAGAAGTTAGGCATTTGTAAGTTATCAATTACTTTTTGTAATATAACATAGAGGTTGGTGTGGCCTTCCGGGACCTCTGGGCTGTGGGCATGTGATTTGGGTTACTTTTTCCCATGTGGGTCAGTCAGACTGACCAAGATGACCGGGACCATGATTTCTCTTGTTGACATGGCGGTCAGGCGTCAAGCGATGAATGGATGTACGGGATATGAAGTGTTATGTATCAGCACAAAGGATGGCTTAATAAGCTTTTTGGTATCACACTTGTAGTTAAAGAGGCTTGCTAATATATTACTAGCCTTCATAATGGAAATTTTAAATGCCAGTGAAGCATTGTTCTTGCATATTGGTAAATCTCATGATCACAAATAGGCTGTCAGGTGAAATTGCTCATATAGGATTCAGGTCTACCTTGAAGAGTTAGAAACCCTCAATATAATAGCTGTATAATCCTAATTTCTAACTGTGTTTTTCTTCTGATAAGGTCAAACAGAGGTAGAGAATTGTCGACAGCAACTAGCATCTGCAAAGACGCATGCAGAATCAGTTGCTGTCATCACTCCAGAACTCGAAAAGGCTTTCATTGAGGTTTGTTGTGCATATTGAACTTAGAAAATTTATTTATTTGCAGTATTTTTTTAACAGCATTTATTTGCAGTATTTGATTATTTCCAAATGCACAAATATGTTTGAACCATAGTGGATTAGTAAAGAATATTTTAGGGGAGGCTATAAAATGATAAAACAAAATAGTAAATTACATCAAGATAGATTGGTTGTAACTTGTAACTACTGACTTTTTTTCTCTTCCAATCCAGTGTCAGGCATCATTATCTGCTTTCAGAGATTGGTATTGGACTCCATAGTTTATGAGGCATTTCATGTCTCATCATAGTAAAATAGTTTAATATGTGATGTCATTGTGGTATGTGTTGGTTAGTAGAAGCCTTAGAGCTTATTGGCTGAGTCATGTTGTGTTCTAAACTTGCAATCTTCCTGCAACTGCAAATCAATCTAAGCGCTTACAGATCTATTGAACAAGCCCTGACTAGTTCTGTTTTCTCAGTCCTAGGGGACTTGGTTGAGATAGGTTCATCGTTGAGATTACCATATATGTGAGTTTACGGATGGATTCATGTTATAAGTTCTATGTTTCACGAAGCAATATTATTTCATAAGGGAGCAAGATATTGCAGCCCGGAGCCTTGGAATTATGCCTCTGAACTTTTGGTCACAATTTTCACAATTATTGATGGAGTTGGATGTGCCACTTTAGTAAGCTACTGTTTTAGGGCAATTGATGATGATTACCTTTATGGCTCTGTTCTGTCTTTTCATTTTGACATGATTGTTATGATTTACACATTAACCACGAGTTACTGATGTTGTAAAATATTTTTCTCAATGATTATCTGGAGCTTTGCATGGAATGCTAATGGGGTTACTGCTATTTTATCCATGCAGTTACTTCCTATTTTTTATTGTTGCCTGATCAATTTCTCACTTTCCAAAAGCACTGATTTCCTTGTTTCTTCATATTTTTATTCATTTTACTGAAAGACAATGTATCATGTTCTCCGTGCGTACTTGCAGATGCCTGAAACAATTGAGGAATTGGAAGCTGCCATTCAAGATAATATTTCCCAGGCAAACTCCATCCTATTGCTGAACCAGAATGTTTTGGAAGAATATGAGCACCGTCGGCGTCAGGTAATCTTCTGTGATCTTTCACAATTTCTTTTGTTTTTTTCTAAGCACCGCTATTACAATACAGATAGAAGACATTAGTGTAAAACTGGAAGCAGACGAAAAGCAGTTGGAAAGATACTTGGGTGAAATAGATGCTTTGAAGGTGAGTTATTGTAGCCTCTTTTTTTCCCACACGTAGCTGGAGTTGCATTAAGCTGCTATTCTTCAAAATATGGGGCTTGTTCTTTTATTGAAGTCAATATAAATTGGAGATGCAGTTGATAGGATTACTCATGTGATAATCTAATAACAAATGTAAAGGCTTCCGCTGAGTCTTTGTGCTGGTGGCTGCTAAGTCACTCTTATTTGAGAGGCCATGGGATTGAATCATGTGGACTCCCAGCCTAAAAGAAAGAAACAGTAAAGGTTAAATGAGCCAGTGCAAGCAAACATATTTCATTTGTTGAGTGTGAAAAGATACATATTTTATCTATTTTCATCCTTATTCTCTTCCCAACTCACAGAAGCCACCACATTACATTAAGGCAGTGGTTGGGTTAAAAATTTTGTTTAGAAATGAGAATTACAATGGAAATGGGAATGAGATTCCCGATTTTCATGTTTGAATTAGGACTTTTTGGTCACGTGAATGGCTTTTAAACGGGAGTCCCATTCTCATTCCCATTTCAAAAATTTATCCAAACATTACCTAGTTCCACAAGTTGTTAAATACTTTTCTCCTATTGGAGTCTTCAATTGTTTTCTCATGATCATGTGTTATCTTGTTTTGTCTATATGTTTGTTTTATGATTGATGTGTTACTTTCAGTTTTTTTCCCCCTTCATAATACAGCTGTTATGACTTTATCTTCCTGCAGGAAAATTGGCTTCCAACACTAAGAAACCTTGTTGCTCGGATTAATGATACTTTCAGTCATAATTTCCAAGAGATGGCTGTTGCGGGAGAAGTTTCATTGGGTATTAATTGCTGTACTATGAATAAAATGAACTTGATATATTTGTTACAACTTTTTTCTGATCTGATCTTTCCTTCAGATGAACATGATATGGACTTCGATCAGTATGGCATACATATAAAAGTGAAGTTCAGGTGACTGACTTTTACATCTTTTATTTCTTTCCTTTCTCTTTGGTTTTTTTCACTCAAGTATGGTCCTAGGGATGTGCAGATGGTCTGAAGACCTCACTGATATCTATTTTTTGTGTGAGTAAATAAATAAAATTGCTTCCCTCATCAATACTTATTAACCACCCATCATATTAGTATTGCCTTTTTTTAGGGGGTGAATGAGGGTGTAAGGAATTTTGTAACTTAATATTATTATTTTGTTAGTAATGCCAAATTTTGATGGTTGTATATCATGTCAGTTCATTTTTTATTTGCTTCTCAATGTCTCCATCAGGCAAGCAGGACAACTTCAAGTTCTCAGTGCACACCACCAGTCTGGAGGGGTATCATTCACAGCAACCTTTTTTTCTTCTTCGTTAATGTAACAATAAATTATCTTTTAACTGTTTCATGAAAATTTCTCTTTATAGGAACGTTCAGTTTCAACTATACTTTATCTTGTTTCTCTTCAAGACCTTACAAACTGCCCATTTAGGGTGGTTGATGAGATAAATCAAGGTTAGTTGTTTTATCAAGTTCATGCCACTTGTTGCATTATAGCATCCTGCAGGGAAGAAAAGACATTTTTTGGCCTCTGTTTCAGGAATGGATCCTATCAATGAAAGAAAGATGTTCCAGCAATTAGTGAGAGCTGCCAGCCAACCCAATACACCACAGTAAGGACTGAGATTATTAACTTTTATCAATTTGTCAGCCTGATATGGCAGGATAAGTATACAATGATTAGTAGCATATAACAACAATATGCAACTACTATAGTCTCCACTGTACAGAAACTTTTCAATCTTAGTTTCTGAAGTTTTTGTGCTCACAGATGCCTAAAAGTATCTGGTGATTTACTTTTGTTAGAGTTTGTACCCATAGACGGAAATAATTACAAGAGATGGCAATAACATCCGTTCCCAAGATAAATGAACATAGATGTGGTGCAGAGATATTTTTTTCCCAAATAATTCATTTTATCATGTTTCAGCAACAAAAGAAGAAAAAGAGGATCATGTTGTCTTGTTATATATGTAATTATTGGGATTTCTTGCAGTTGATAAAAAACATTACATGGCTGATGGCTTTGTTATCAATGTATGTATTGTATTGCAGGTGTTTCTTACTCACTCCCAAGTTGCTACCAGATCTAGAATATAGTGAGGCATGTAGTGTTTTGAATATAATGAACGGTCCTTGGATTAAGCAGCCCTCGCAAGGTATTGTGCTCTGCAACTCAACAACCCTCTTGTACTCCAATTATGGATTTCATTAATTTGACCAACACTTTTATGCTGTGGTGATTCAGTTTGGAGCAGTGGAGGACGTTGGGGAACCATAATGGGATTGGTTGGAGGGAACCAATGTTGAAGAAGCTACCATTGATGAAAATTCCCACTCCAGTTGGTGTCAAGTTTTTGTATTCATCATCTGTTTAATGAACAGCAAACAAAGAATGTCCCCTTGTGCATTTTGTTAAAAGATAAACCTCTAAATCCAATGGAGTTGTCCATGGAGTATGTACATATATATTCAGTTAACAATGAACATGAAACTAAATTCCAAGTGTAATTTGAGTAGTTGCGCATCAAGTACAGCATTGTTTTTGCAAATCTCGAGCATTAAAATGTTACCAGTGGTCCAATGCTAAAACCAAGCAATAACTATCAAAGCAAACTAGTTCAATCTTCAAGGCAACAAATGTTCAAGAAAAGGTAGGATCAAGACATTATGACATCAATCACATGAATGCCCAACTAAATAACAATACATTATCCATGATGTGAAGCAAACTATGCCCCAGAAAAACAAAAGCACAAAAATGATATTGATGACAACAATGATACAAGATCTTTCCCAGCCAATGTAGAAGTAAGTAGAGTGCGCAACATGCACATTTTCCTGCAATGGATTGTACAGTCTAAGCTACCAAGGTTTCCCTCTTCTTCGTTCTAATTACCAACACAGGCGAGCTCTAAGGACACTGCTAAGAGGCTGATTTCATACCATAAGGCATAATTTACACGTGTAATTAATTATCCTTTAAATGGCTGCCGAAGGCTTGTAATCTAGCATCTCCCTAATATTTAACCGAATTGAAGGACCCATTGATGAGCATACATGGGCACTTTTCCAGTACACTCCTTTTGCACCTGATGGCTTGTTCGTTTCTACTGATTTCTGCAAAACACAGACAATGAACATGCAAGCGAAGGAATCAGCAGATACATTTTAAACATCACTGAAGCACAGCAAAGATAGGAGAACGTACCACTACAGAAAGAAAGTTTTCGAGAAGGTCTTCATCAGAAAAGTTTACTTTTCCAAAAGGCAAGTGAACAATCCCAGTTTTGTCTGCCCTGAACTCAACTTTTCCCTTCTTGAATTCTGAAATTGCCTGTGAAAGACATGAGTGAGTGAATTTGGTGCCCCAACTAATATGCAACACAGCTTTTTCACATGTAAGAAACTGCATTGTTCTTGTTATGTCGGACCCACTTCATATACATCAAATTGGTTCATCAGTCATTATGCCAATTGATAGCACATGCATAACTTGTTCAAGTGTTTGTATCCAAGTCAAGTATAAGTTTTTGTCTCTATTACACTCAGTTGACAGTCGAGGGTAGTCTTGCTTATCAGATTATCTTCACGAGTCTGTGATCGTGTTAGTTAATTTTAGTTGCTGCAGCCCTTCTACACACTTAACTTTGCTGTTTCCAAAATTCCAGCAACACAATTAGGGATTTCCTGCACTTGTTTACCCGGGGTCACTAGTTTTTCAATCCATGCCTTAAAACCTACTCTCCCCATCCCAAAATAATTGCCCTCCTTTCCATTTTGAGAAAAATTAAGAAGAAGTTAGTTAGTGGTGTATATTTACTTTTCCATTCCTATGGAAATGGGTTGTAACAGACTCAAGGTATACAAACAAACTTATTCTAGGGACATTATTGATAATTCATGCATATCTATAACTATTTCGGGACAAAAATCCAACTCAAATAGAACACTTATTTTGGGATGGAGGGAGTGTTATATTCTGCCACTTCAAAAATTCATCCTTAGCAAAATTTACATTCATAATGTTTCTGGCTTGACAATTCGTATGAAGAAAAATGTAGTAGACAGATTTACAAGGCATACATACATCTGAAAGCCATAGTAGGGCTCTAGATATACTAATACAAAGTCCAGAACAAAAAAAAAAAAAAAGACATCGTCTGCAAATGCAAAATACAGGAAGCAGAACATCAAGACATACCTGGGGTATATTGGCAGTAACAGTACCAGCTTTTGGATTTGGCATTAGCCCTCGTGGTCCCAGAATCTTTCCAAGGCTGGCAACCTGACCCAAGCATCAACAGTATGTAAATAAAATCATAGTTCGGCATGATCTTTAGCCAAATCGAATTAACTTATAGATTTTGGATGCAGAATAACCACAATACAGGTGCTTCTACGTGCTCAAGCTTCTAACCAAATTAATGCAAAGAACAGATCAGTCCCATACTAAATTCAATCAAGTGGATCAGCATCGCTTTATTTAACATATCGAGATAAATAAATAGTAAACAAGGGGTTGGAGGCTGGAAACACTGTTCTTATTTTAGCACACAGTTCATTCTAATGGCCTAGTACATATTTTATAATATGAAAAGATGAGCCAACAGTGAGACTGAGGGGAAGATTTCATACAAAGTGTAATAGAATTAACTAAATTTACTCGTCATATAAACTAACAGGAGAGAATCTGTCACTGGCTGGTGAAAATTGAAGATTCTACAATAAATGAAGAAAGGAAATAGTAGCACAAAGAAATGTACATGACAACAGGGCTTAAACATTGGGCTATTTATGGTTTCAGAGAAGGCTTTCCACTGTTATGGTTATATTCTTATAAACAAAAACAGAAAGGGCCAACTATTATAACAGTTGTTGCCTGTAAAATATCGTTAGGTTTAATAATAGATTGAAGATGAAAGACTGCCTTCATGGGAAAATGATTTTTCTGTTTACACATTCTGGAGAATGTTCACGAGCGAACATATATTTCTTAATTGAACACATTGATCAATATAAAAACACAGTAGATAATGTATTCGCCTATTGGTAAGAAAAGATTAGCAGAGCAACACCTTGGGCATCATATCTGGAGAAGCAACCAATTTATCAAACTCCATAAACCCTCCTTTTATTCGCTCAATCAATTCATCTCCACCAACAATATCAGCCCCTGCATTTTTTGCTTCGTCGAGCTTTTCACCTATAGATAATTCCTTTAAAATATGAACCCATGGAAAGTCATAACAAATGTCCTAGCACATTGTGGAAAAAAAAAATGAGAATCTAACATTATTTCATGTTGCCCTACCAAAAATGGAAGAATTTTTTCCGGATAGTGGGTACAGTCCGGATAAGAAGTACCAAGCTCAAACATTATTTTGTCTAAAAATTATCCAATTTAATTGGCTCAGACTTAGTGGGGAGCTTTATTTTCCCATTGATCCAACAAAAGCTCAAAGTTGGGAGAAGCTGGGTTCAGGCCATAATTATCAATATTCACAGCATTCTTCAACCATAGCTTCAAGGCACATTAGGAAGCTCCCTTTCTACAATAAGATAGAACTAAATCACAAAATGTTACAGGGAACTCTGGCATAAGAGATTCTTTATCACTTGACTCTATTCAGCCGGCTTGGACTAAGTCTTAGTTCAGCTAAACACCATCATGGCGTACAGAAGTAGCCTATCAAAACTTCAACTTGTAATCTTATACATAAATGAATTTCCAAATTACTTATCATAAATCAAATGATAAAACAAAATTATTAAATATTGGAAAATTGAGTTACCTTGGGTAAGAACAGCAACTTTAACAGTTTGACCAGTTCCCTTGGGCAAATTCACCTATGGATAGTCAGACCAAATAACATGAGTTGTTAGTATTGACAATGGTTGATTAGACCATGAATAGATTTCTGACCATTTATTCAAAGGCAGAAAGACTTACAGTTGCCCTAAGCTGTTGATCATTGTATTTGGGGTCAATGTTCAGGCGAAAATGGGCTTCAGCTGTCTCTACAAACTTCGTACTTGACATTTTCTTTACCAATGATATAGCTGTGTTCAGATCATACTCTTTTTTGTTTTCCCTCAGTTTTTGAATTTCCAAAAATCTCTTTGACCTCGTCTGACATTCAACAGAATATTTAGAACGGAGTGCTCAGACCTCAAAAATAAGATAAATACACAAGACAACTGAACCCCCCTATTCCCTAGAATCAGAAGAGGACAATGATGGCATGAATCTAGCATCCCAATAATCAAAGATAAATTTTACACTGAATCTGAAAGAAAAAAAACATATTTATACTAAATGAGTATAGAGCTTTCTAAGAATTTACTTTGAGCATATGAGCTCCTCATAGAAAGGCAAGACAATCAAACCAAACCCATAACACTCAACAAACACATAATTCACCTAAAACAAGAGAAAACCAACATAAAAAAGGCACATGAATTTCTCAATGAAAGCACAAAAAATCAACCAAAACCTGCAAAGCAAACCCATCAACGAATCACCCAACAAACCTAGAATTCACCTAAAAGGCTATATCATGGTAAAGGAAAAAAAAAGCACAAAAATTCACCTCACAAGTAGAGTATAAATCCAATGCAAAGAAAACCCATTTCCCAAATCACAAACACAAACACAAACCCATAATTCATCAAAAATGAAGCATACTCTGTCCCTCTTGAGAGGCAATGCCTTCTTCCCTTTCTTGGGTTTTGGCGCCACAACAGCAGCAACGTCCTGTTTCTCATCCACGTCTTTGGCCACCTCCGCCTCGGCGGA
>JAYMTJ010000138.1:0-17212 GCA_036897525.1 Pelargonium x hortorum | reverse complement strand
GCTCAAATTCAGAACTATTGTAACTCTACCCACTAAAACCATTCTCTAGTCTAGGATAACAATAAATGAGCTAACAATATTGTTGAAGTGGGTGAAATAAGTCCCACATCGGATACACATAAAATGCAAAGGCGACACATAATGGTGCAAGTGAAATCCTACAAATACGTGAGGGGAGTGTTGAAGTGGGTAATAAAATCGGATACATAAGAGATTAAGATGCTATATATAATGGCTCAAGTGAAACCCTACTAATAAGATTGACCTTCTGGCAGTGGAAGCTCAACCCAATATGTGTAGCCCATTATTAAAACTTAACAAGTATCAAATTCAACAATAGAGAAAAATGAAAATAACCAAGTGATATGTTAGTCTCAACCAACCATATAAGAAACTGGAGTTTGGACTGTTCCTGCTATCTAAACAGGAATAGTATGAGCCTACAGTTTTCCTAAAGGTGAAAATAGAAAGAAAAAAATGAGTACGTGAAGCATGTGGAAGAGCCAAAACAAAATTTCCTATTTGCATTTAAAATAACTAAACAATAAGCGTAACAAAGCACGTAGAAACAAAAGTTAAAGCTAGTGGCAAGGAAAAGAAAACGGTTTGCAAACTTTGCATGCCCAATAAAGCCATACATATCAATCCAGTCCCTAGGAAAACGCTTTGCATGTGCACAATGATATTTATATGATCCAATTGATAAAAGAGAAAAGAGAAGGAAGGTGGGGAAGCTATAAAGTAACCTAGGCAACTTAATACAGGGAGATACTCGTGTCATTTTAGTGGAAATACCAATCCTTCTCCATTAATTATGTAGTATAGTGCATAATATTTTGCGTCAAAATCAAATGCTTTAAAGAACGTCTACAAAAGCAGTCCTCATATTCAAGTAAAAACCTGCTCAAGAAATGCATAGCGTTGCGCTGCAACACCGAAATCACTTAGAGCTCCAAAGGCTGCAAAAGCATTGGCTCGCATCTTCACATTCATAGATACCTGCCCAATAAAATGAGCAGATTAATCAGCACATCAGCATTAATGAAGTAGCAGAATTGTCTATCTTATAACAAGAGAGCTTATTGGACCAGAAACAATCTATCAAACCATGGCATACATAACAGGGACAGCAACACATAAAATACTGGAATACAGTGATATATGTCAATTAGAAGATATCATCAATATAGAATGGTACAGCAATAGGCATACAAACACTAAAAATAATACACAACAATTTATTTAAGTAAACCTGCAATAGAATATTACCTGAAGATTGCGGAGTCGTACAGAAAGATTAAGCAAAATGGGTTCCACTGCTTCATTAGGAGATGATCCAAGAATCTATTAACATTTCAAAAGACCAGAGGATCAAAAGACAGCTAAACGACAGAATATGAAATACAGCATCCGGCATAGAAAAAAAATATATAACAGAGGAAGAAGGGAAAGGGATATCACCGTTAGTAAGCAGGATACAGCAGTTAGTTGTACATCTTCAACTAAATCATCTAGCAAAGCTAATATTACACCCAAAACTTGCGATGTGTACTGAAGAATATGCAGAGATGGTATCTGCAGCTCAAAAAATATGGAGTTTTTCTTCAGAAGTATAAAGGGAAACAAAATATAAGTACAGCTTCACAGAACACTTCACTTGCTCAATCATGATATCTTTTTCTATTAATTTTAGAAGATACATACAAGAGTATAGGTGTCCAAATGTATATGCTTGTATGAATATGTTACACAGGTATATGCATCAAAGAGTGAAGCTTTGAGCCAAACCCAATACTTGATAAACATCCCCAAAAGATTCCGGCTAGGAAAATTTTAAGAAAGAAATTAAAATGTATTTATCGGTGTATGACCTGTACTAGTCCCCTTAAACAAAGGCGTCTAACAGTTGGAGACGCATCTGATACATGCCGGCACAACGCTTCAACCATCTGCTCCAATAGGGAACCAAACCCACCACTGCACCATAAAAATATTAACCAATAGAGATATGAAAGAAAAGAAAAAAATAAGGTAAGGAATTGAAAATAAAGTATAATCAGTAGTTCAACATTGTTATAGAGAAGTAGATCCCAGATTCAAATAACCATGCTATCCCCACTAATAAATAATCATCCACTAATTGGGCCACCTAGTGTGGAAGCATTGGGAATATGATAAAACTATTAAAAGTCAGGCTCTATCAGCCAAAGCTTTTCAAGTAATCTATGGTTTAACATGAGTAGTTTGTGATCATGTTAATTCATTATCCTACCTATTTCAATAAAGATAAAACTGGAGGCTTTTAGCACACAAAATGGCAATAGCAATGATTCATAGTCCAGCTACAACAAGTAGTCCTAGTGAGTACACAAATCAAATAACAGGGAAAACCAGCCCCGCTACCTTACAACATCAAACCCTTTCAAGAACTATTGCTACATTTTGGCAGATAAATGTATAGTATCAGTAAAAGCTAAAGTGCTTGTGAATCCATCTAAGAAACTAAGTTCTAAAAATTCAATTGATTCTAGTAAGATATAACAAAAATAGGAAGACAAAGGAGAAAAAGAAAAGATATAGATAACTTAAGTTGAAGTGGGTGATTAAGTGTCCCACATCGGATAAATCTAAAGTAAATGAGCTAAATATAATGGTGCAAGTGAAACCCTATTAATAAGGTTGACCTTTTAGTATGAGAAGCCCAAATCATTATATGTGTAGCCCATTATGGAAATTTAACACTTTAAGAGAGAATAAGCAGGCAAAAAAAATCCACTTAAACACATTCTGTGAGATAACCCAATAACCTATATGAAACTTTAAAGCTTTATTTTCAGTTTGGCATATATAAATCCACTCTATAGTACACGAGTAAACATTTATGAATCTTCTTTTTTCCAATTAAAGATATCAGAAAAAATTAACTCAAAGTTTACTGGTCAATTAAGCTTAGGATTTTCCCACCCATAAAAACCATTGTAAGTATTGCATAAAAAAGGAGATAGTGGAGCTACATGGTTCAGTAAGGAGCAGTCCATCTCATATTCCACATAAACTGCTAAGGAAGCAATTTTGTTATAGCATACCTGCTTCACCATGCTGATTTAATTTGTAAAATCTTTGAAAATAATTCAGCAAACATAACTCAACTCAGCAGAAAAAGAACTAGGAAATACAATTACAGATGTATCAATCTTACGAGACTTCTCAAACTAAAGAAAGAAATAAAGAAACCCCTAGTAGATTTTTTAACTCTTACAAATTGAAACTATAGAAAGAAACAAAATACATTTGAAACTAAATTTTTCTGGTTGTCATATATACCTGTACCGAACAAACTCTGATAGTGCTGCAGCTGCTGCTTCCCTCTGAAACTTTTGATTTCGGTTTAAGGAATTGCTCAAGTTAAAACAAATAGTTTGAACCTGGAGAAGTGACAGAATCCAACAATATAACAATCCATCAATGCAACAGCAACAAGCATGAGATTTCTTAGTGATATCAAGTTTTGCGGACTTAATGAGCATTTACAACCAATTTATATGAAAGAATGGCCTCATTTTATATGGAAATATCAGGAATCACCTCCAGGTCAAGGAAACACTCAATTTGGTCACCTAAAATCTGTGAAGCGCCAATTCATCAATTTGGGCACGAATTTTATAGGACACACAAATTGAACACTCTTGGAAATTTGTCAGACAAACAAATCTTGCATTATCAAAATTTAAAAAAAAAATACAAAATTAAATAAGATTCTCTGGGGACACGTTAAGGACTCGCAAATTGCCCTAAGCACAAGCTAATTTTGGATAAACATATATTTCTTCTTTTTTTTTAATTCTTAAAACAAAAAAAAAAACTAAAGTTGTGGGGTTGAGATATATGTGGGTTGACTTGACACATAAATAAGGTGTTCATGCGTGAATTTAATTAAATCCAATCTGAATGAATTTTAAATTATACCAACCAATTAGATGAAGCACAAAGTAATATCTTAAGATCATACGAGTATATGACATTTCCTTTGTACAAAGCCTCTAGTGCAGTCATGGGTATACCTTCTTTCATTTTCCCCAAAAATGGTAGGTGATACTGAGATTTTTCTACCACACAAGGAACATGGTTAAGTTTTTATTTTAAGTTATTACCTAGAGCTGCATTCTCATACATTGAAAGGACAAAATCTAGCATAAAATCCCAGGTTGACCATATTACCTCCTTCGGTCTCTTTATAGAAATGCAACCTGCTATATCTCCAATAAGATTGATCCACTTCTCATTTTCACTTTGGTCTCCATCTCTAGCCAAAATCTACAAAATACAAAGATATAATTTCACTTCTTACGGAATCAATAATTGGAGCCTCTGCTGCACAGAATAAGTAGTACTTGTTTGTATATAATTCTGTACCTTGCCCATTTCAAGATCCCCAACACATTCACAGAATGCCTGAAATGCTATTAGAAGAGCACTGCAAATGGAAGAATCAGAGTAACCTAAATTTTAAATTTTTCTATAAAAAAAAAAATTCACTGAAATTTGAATATCAAGAGCACACGATGGATAGATTCTACATATCAAAAGAGAAATAGAAAAACCATATGCAAGACACTAACCGTAATGGTTCATGCTGACCAAAACTAGCTAGACCGTGACAACTTCCCAATTGAAGTGTCAGTGCAGCAATGACAGAAGCATAGTTCTGTTCAACAGCTTTCTTTCCAACTTTACCTCCACCTCTGGAACAAAAAAAAAAATGAGAGATAGAGTACACAACAATTAAAATGTCAAATGAATGCAGCTGATCGAAGAAACCTGAAGAAGGCAGTGAGAGCAATAATTGCAGCCTGCAGAATGTCATCCTCAATCTGAGTGTCAGGTGAATGGGTCGAAATGTCTCCTTTCTCCAAATCAATTTTTACAGGAATGTTGTTAAGGACAGATATTACATGATCCAGAAACAAAAAGGAAAGCACTGTATGTTGGGAAAATGCCTGCGACAAAACCAATATTAGGGATACACCTACAGTAAGGAATTTCACATATGAAATATAAAATAGAGGCAGATGCATTATCCATGGCGCACCAAAAACATCACTCATGATGAATTGCATACAGCATATATTATACCAATTCAGCAAAAATGTGTACATAAAGAGAATCGAGTGCCTTTTAGCTTAAGCAAATAGGTAGAGGAGCCCAATTTGTGTATAAAGTAGTGTCAAACAGCACACAAGGGCTCCACATGAACAAGAATAAATGGGGAGGACAGTGCAAAAGGGAAAAATACCAGGATCAAATCTGCTGTAATATCATACAACATGTTCAACTCCAAAGCTTATGGTGATGATTCATACATAAATATCAACTAGTCATGACTTCCTTTGGTTCTATCGTCCTCCCTAAATTCTGGTATGTACTCAAACATCCAACCTATCCTCTTCTTTACAGCAAGACGCCAGTTCTAGGCTTCTAGCACCCATTCATGGTTTGCCTATTACAATTGATTTCTAGTTGGTAGGACAAAGTTAGAACTGAAATTACAACCCTCTTCATGCTCAGGAAGAGTGATGGACATTAATAGAGGAACAAACGCTAGCACTGATATTAACCAAGGCAAGAGTGTTAGCAAGTCGCAATATACACTTCAAAATATTAAGTTCTAGATAGTAAAGATGGTTTTAATGCTTTCTCAAATTCAAATATTGGTCAAGGCCGAAAAAAATTACTATCTGATGGCCTTCATGAAAACAATTGGATCTTTCTCCTGGGAGTGCGTTCAGATCAGAGTAATAAAAACTGACATCATCCTGTAACTTCAGTAGCCAAGAGCCACCACATCAAAGTGGTCGACTGCTCATCCATAGTAAGAGTCCGGATATTTGACTCAGCAAATAGTTTAAAATATAAGATTCAAGGTTTAACAATAATCTTCTAGATGAAAAATGATGTGAAACTCACATAGAATGCATCCTGCATTGGCCAACCACCGCGTAGTCTCGATATATCCTTTGTGACTATATCCCTTCCAGCCATAGCTAATACTTCATTAAAAACAACTTTTGAACTGGTGTTCTCAGCCAGAGAAGAAATCTTCTGATAGTTAAGGATAAAACATTGAACTGAAGGAGAAAATAATAGGGACAGAAAAGTAAAAAATAGTTTAAATCGGGCAAATAGAGAAGAGTTAAGTCTTCCGCATTGAGTAGGCTAATAAATCTAACCAGGAATATCGAAAAAGAAAAAAAAGAAAAAAAAAAGATACAGCACCAAGTGTCTCCAGGCGTAAATGCTTCTCGGTTACATGAACTGTAGCAGAGAGCAAAGACTGGGTTGTCCTGTAGAAAATGACAATTATTATTAGAAACTTCTACATCAATTTCTTCATCACAAATATGAGCCCAATTAAAAATCTTCAACTTAAACATGGAACCAAGTGACATTGTTTTTTTAGTAAAATAACCTCGAAACATCAGTTTCATTTAGTTCAGACCCCCTCTTCAACACAAACTCAATGACAGCTTGGATAGTTCCCTCCGCTGACTGCTTGATCCTATCACATATACCCGCCGTGCAACCATGCAGGCTGGATACAAGTTGCAGAAAGTCATGAAGAGCGATATGATGTCGTTGCAAAGTTGATGACAAATTTCCAACCATATCTGAAATTATAAAAGGCATACCTCTTCTTTTGTAAGTAATATACAGACAGAAGAAACAATTCTGTTAAAAACCTCTGATGGATCAATAGATGCATCCTGAAGATGGACAAGAAGGTGGAAAAATCAAACTGTTGTTCCCCTTACATTTTTCCTCCAGCTGCTTCGAACAGCAGATATATGAAAAGAAGAATATGAGAACAATGCAAAGTAACTGGGGCAGCTCCAAAGGAACTTACACTTCTCAATATGGCTATAACATCCTCAAGAGAAGACAAAGCACTATAAGACAATTCCTTATTTAGGGTGGAACTAGAGGCTACAACAGGCCATGGAAGTGAAAGAGAGATGCTGAAGAGTTGATCAAGAATCTAGCCAAAGAAAAGATGAGAGTCATTATAATGTCATGTCTAAGTGAATACTAGATAACAAGACTTCAACTGCATTATATTTTTCTACCTGAGCGGAAATTTTTCTAACTTCAGAATTAGTGTCTGCACAACGTGGAAGATACGTTATGACTCTATCTCCCAAACGCAAGGCTTCGCGGCTTGGCAATACATATACCGCTGGACATAAATCAAATAAATATAAGGCATACACTTAATAGAGACATGAAGGATTCTGAAAAAGGATCAGGAAAGACATACATGGTAAGTTGGAAAAATTCCCGTGCAATGTACGGTCAATTTGCTTGCTGTGTGTGCAACTTCCATGACAACCTAAAGCACAATATCCGCTGACACAGAGCATCCGAAACTTGAGAAGCATCTCATGCACAGCCAGACAACCTCTTTTCCTTTGATACTCGACTGATGAGGAAACATATTGATCAACTTGTCTCAGTATATGCAGTAGCTGCTCGGCCCGACTTCTTCCATCCTCTCCACTAATTGTCACACATTTGTAATATATAAAGTTTGATCATATGAACGAATATGCATAGACAAGAAATCGCAGAATGCATTTATGAAATAACTGTACACCAGGAAATATAAGCTAATGTAGAATGTTTATAGTTTTATAGACGAACTCCCTTTAAAGGTTGGAAAGCACAAAAGGAAGACGCTATATCGGTCAAACGTGCTTGGTAAAAGCCCATTATATTCATGCATTCATAAAAAATAGACAGCACCATAGGGGTAGTCCTTTAGGTCAAGGACCTCAGACCTCTGAAAGAATATCTGACCACTCGTGGGAAGTCAGATAATTGAAATAAGGAAAGCAAGAACTTGTTATTGTTTTATAAGGAATTGGTAATAACTAATTACAAATTATTAGATCTTGTGAGTTCCCAATACCTTGTGAGAAGAATTGCGCATAGAAGGGTAATAAGGTTGTCTATAAGGGGATTGACCACATCAAGCGGATCATTTGGTAAAGCAAAGAAGCATAAGGTAGCCTGTCAAAATTTAGAATGTGTTCAAAACAATCAGAACAGATTTAAAGGAATAGATATTTGGAGGTCAAAATGCATAATAACAATCAGGAATTCCTACCTTCATAACAAGGTTTCTGGTTTCAATTGTTAGCTTAGGCTCCACAGAGACCAAGGTAGTGCAGGCACTTAAAGCAAGGGCCTGCACAAACACCAGTATTAACAGAACATATAACAAGAGTTCGAAAACTGATAACACTCCAGTGCAATGGACACACCTGTGTATGCAAAAGTTCAAGACTGGAATCAGCAAAACCATCATTGTCATCCCTACCCATAAGAGTCAATATATAGTCGAGTAATAGATCTCTTTTTTTCAATGGAAATGACGCACCGCTTTCTGCTGCATTAATGACAGCACGACCTGCATTAGCAAGATTACACCAATGCTATCAGCTTCATGTGATTGCTCATCATCATATAATATGTGTCCATGTTATAAATGATACTTACAGATCTATGCAGAAAACATGAAAAATAAAAGCATATTGACTGTACGAATTAAATATCCAGACTATTTGTGGGAGCAGATTACAACACAAATGACATGTGAATTGGACTGGCTTCCACATCTTCAAAGAAAAGAGAAATTAACTCTAAATCTATGCAAAACAGAGATGATGAAAGAGGATAATTCCTGGGGGAAAAAAAAGGTAATACAATATGACATTAATAATGACAGTAGACTCTTGGATTGCTTGAATTGAGTGCCTTTCAGCAACAAGGTCAGGGTATGACAGCCCAACCACCTATTGCACAAGTTTCGGGATGTGGAAAATGAAGTGGAAAACAAAAAGAACAAAAAAACTATCCGAAACGGATCAGAAATTTCTATTATCCTACCTAACCACCAATCATACACACACCCCAAAAAAAAAAAACGTTTCTCTCTCGCACACAAAGATATGCCATATCATTCAATGACCTTAAAGAGAGTCAAATTTTTTAATTTGGCCCCTAGAATGTTACATTACTCAATTTATCCTCGCATATCAAGCTTTTAGCGATACCAATTCAACAAATAGTATATACTTCCTATGTCCTAAAATGAGTTTCCACTTCCCTTTTTAGTTAGTCATGCAAGAATTACCAACAATATACCTAAGATAAGTTAGTTAGAACTCTTGAATTGTTAGTTTGTAACAACAAGAGCACAGGAGGTCTGAAGGGAAAGTCCGACCCTAACCTACATATAGTTATTCTTACAAACATGGAAAAGTGGATACTCATTTTGGGACGGGAGTAATATATAGTGATGTTACAAATATCACTCCCACTAAACAAGATAAAATAAGCTGCTAACCACCGAAAAGCAATGCTTCCAATGATATTGAAAGGCAGTCCTAAAGTTCATATTACAAACCTAGTAAATCAATTGCAGTAATGACAGCCTGTTTTGCAGTAGGGTTCCGAACGTGGAGAAGCCGTGAAAGCATATTAGTCCCCTGGAAGTAAGCAAATAACATGTGGCACATGAATAAGCATTCATAATCAAACAAGAAAGATAGAATAAGACACATGAGATGAGACAACTGCCTAAATTAGAGGTTACTAGATATGTAGTAATGACCATAATTGTATTTGTAAAGAAGAAGAATTTATCTATATATTTATGTATTACTAATGATTTTCTCTGTGAAAGTATCACATTATCACACTGATACATCAAACTTAACTAAACTAACTTATTAGTCATTAATGATTAATGTTCTTTGTAGACTGCTACATAATAATTTGCACAAGGAAACATAATCATACAGTTAATCACACATTTTAGTCCCTCTCATCTTTCATAATATATTAACCCATAACAAAAATGGGCTCTGCAGAAGAACTACATAGGCTAAGTTTAAAATCAAAAATATAACAGGAAAAAAGACATCAATTATTTATTTATAGAATGTATGAGTTCCTTGTGATGTTATAAGTTTTCAAGAGCTCATTATCACAAAATTAAAGAGAGATTCCTTAGTTCAGCAGTAATCAGAGACCAGAGTAGCAAACAAAATGAAACAGAAGAATGTCTACAGAACCATGGAGAACTATAAGCAGCTCAAAGATCAAGATGTCATACAACAAGCGCATCTATTCTGGCTTCAATAACAGTTGATGGAGCATATCTTGCAGCATATCCATACATTAGAGCCAAAGCAGCATGTATATCATCAGATTCTACCGCTTTGCGACCATCAGAGAAGAACGACATGAATCTGCAATAGGTGAAGCTACAAAATCTTCAATAGCAAACTAAGCCTTTTCTCAAACAAGATTGGGCCATTGGAGTTGCCATTACACACAACACACAAATCATATAATCTATACATACTATAAAAGTGGAACCAAAAAACCGGTTTATAATGAGTATTAGAGCGCCACATCATCAAATTTTTAGTTTTGGCACAAACTTTTGCTTAATTACAGTTTTAGTACAATATTTTTATTTAATTATAATTTTGAACCAAATTTGCAATAAGGTCAATTTTTTACTTTTTAAAATCTAATATTCTCATATAGATGAAATTTAATATTAAATGTAAACTACATATGGAGTCATAAAAGAATTTCCTTAAACAAAATTTTACCTAAATTAAATTCATGCGTCATAATTTTATAAGACAATTTACAAAATAATATGGAAAAGAGACGCAAAAAACGGTTGCTTAAAGAAACATTTACACCCTGCATGACAAATAAAACATGATGACACAACATATTAGTATGAAACAAAAGCACAACCACTTATGTATGTCACTAATTTCTCCTTCCCATATTTCTGCTAATTTAGTTGCACACCTGCATCAACAACTAGAATCCCCTCCAGTAAATTACTGAAGTAACTCACAATCTCATATTGTTTAGTCTCAAGAAAGAAGTTTTCCAATGAATTAACAGAATATATCCTTGTCTGAACTAAAATATGATTTTGGGTTGGGGTAAAGTGTAATATAGTATCAAAGTTGGTTTTGATCATGGGGACATGTGGCCCTTTTGTCCAGCCTCCTTTTTAATTCTTGGTCCACATGCAAGACTCGTCGTATTATCTGGCTTGCATGTGAACAGTAGAGTTGAAGTATCTCACGTTGAAAGAATGTGAAGTTTTTTTTTTTTTTTTGATCAGCAAGTGTACAAACATTGAGGCTTGAACCTGAAACCTCAAGGGATCAAGTAAAATCAATTACTTGTCCTACAGAGTATTTGTAGAATGTGAAGTTATTGATTACTTGATATAGTAGTTAGTCCCTCCATGTATTAGCTTCAACTTTTGGGTTGGAGTAAAGTTCATCAGAAAGCGAGAACATGCAAATAGAAATGGAGCATTCCTCTCAAATCTCAACCAGAACATATATTTCAAAAACCAAAAAGTCCCAAATTCACCTTTGAAAGATGCTTTTCCCCACCGTATCTAAAATGTTTTTCAGCTTGTCCAATACAGTATCCAAATGGGATGCTGCAACCTGTAAGTATTGATAACCATAGGTCAAAAACATGAAAAAGATATAATAATCATAATAAAAGAACTAAGAAGAGAGACATAGAAGTCAAGAAACTATAAGTTCTGCTATACCAATCCCATGGCTTTTGCCAGACCAAGCCTATTGGTTGGAATAGATATATTAGCTTCTGTGTACATCCTATCAATCTTATCACGAACATAACCCCTGTCATCGACTTTCTGGAGCAGCACTCCCAGGCATCTGTAGCATACAGGACAAGGTTAAAAATCTTCAAGCAACAATCATTTTTTATTCACTTTGCCTAAGCTTGATATCACTTTATTAAATTTATGAAAGAAAAGATACCGATGGAGAAGAGCAGAATGTTCATCATGAGATGTATAAAGTTCATATTGTTTGGAAAAAGTATTCCCAAGAGAAATTGTCCAATCCGCATCTTGAATTACATCCAAGGTTTCTGCAAGGAACTATCACCCAAGGAAAAAAGTCTTTATAATCTAAGTAAAAATTTAAAAGCATCCAATTCTAAGTTTCCAACATTACCTCCAAACCAAGTCAAATATAGCCCAAATTTCAGACCACGTAATCGAGCAACACAAAAAAGAAGAGAGAAACATGAACTACTAACTATTAAAAGATCAAAAAAAATTACATTGACTATCATATCGTCCCACGTCTCTTGATAAGAAGGATCCTGCTTTAGGTCTTCGGTATCGCAAATATATGCCTTCATTTTTGGAATCTAGCGCTTAGCAAACACAAAAACCAATTAGATTCTCAAGTACATAATCTGCAAACACAATAAAATAAAAGGTTTCTACGAAAAGAAATGGCATAACCACAGAGTTATATTTTATTTTACTAATGATGCATAATAGACAGCTATAAGGTACAAAAGCAAATAAGATACTCCCTTTGTCTCAAAATGAGTGTCCTTGTTTCTTTTTTGAGAAAAATAAGGAAAAATAGTTTTGTGTTCCATAGACATGTGTTGTAACAAACTTAAAGGATACTAATTAACTTATTATAGGGATATTAATGGTAATTCATGCATAACTAACTTCCTAAAATAGAAAGAGAACACTCATTTTGGGACAAAAATGAAAGAGAAACAGGACACTCGTTTTGGGACGGAGGAAGTACAATTTTGAGTTACAGACGCCTAAACGATAGGATGATATATAGCACATAACTTTTCAGTGATTCTCAAAGAAAAAATTACAGGCTCTGTGCTCTGATACATCCATACAATTATTGCAAGAAATAAACAATTTGTACCCAGAACATTTCATTAGTTTCTGAAAGTTATTTCATTGGTCACCAAAAAGGATTTTATTATTCATTAGAGACTGAAACTTCCAGCCTTGACATGCATGTTCCATTCTTGTCTCAACTTTGACTGCTGATTTATACCTCATCATGCCAAAACAAGTTGATATTCTTCGGAAAAAGGGGTGCCAGATAGCAAAGAACCTGCAAGAACAAAGAGAAGAAAAGCAGTCATTTGATCACTCAGGAATAGGAATACATCACTCAAATGATTATTTAGAGTCACATAACCTAAAACTTCTAGTTTAAATATAGATTCTCAATTCTGAAAGGAAAAAAAAAATAGATTGCCCCCTAAAGTCTTTCCTTACACAGCAGAGAGAACCTACCCCACCCCCTCCTCGTAACCCCACACCAGGTTCAAACTTGAGACCTCCTATATTTGTGACTCTAACCATAGTGGTGTCCTCTTGGACCCCTTGCCATGTTTTTGTTTGGTAAGAAAACTGCTAAAGATACATTGTACTTGCTACAATACGGCCACAAAAAAATTGCAATAAAAAGAGAATCTGACCAACTTCAAAGTTTGAAATGATGTGTGCAGAGTTTTATGAATCCTGAACCTAACAAGTATTCACTACTTGATATAAATTTATTTGAGTCAAATAGGACGACAGGGCACACCTCAACTCAAATGTCTTTGAATATCAATATTTTACATTTAGACTAATGAAGGATAGCTGATAGCAGATACTTACAGTCAAAATATGAGATGCCAGCTGCTCCCTTGCACAAGGATCATGCAAGAGCACCACCAAGCGGGCAAAAAGCTCCTAAATGCATGTATATCAAATTGATGTTAATATATGATATCATTTTCAAAGCATAAACAAGGAAATAAAAATATCAAGCACACTATATATACCAGTACAAATCCTACCTCAGGATTAGGAAGATCAGCCCGAGCTTTACACTCACCAATAATATCAATGTTATGTGAATATTTATGTTTGCACAACTCTGAGATGCATCTACAAACCTGTAATAGCATAAAATGTGTAGCGCGATAAATATTCAGCATGGTGCTATAAATTTGTGCCACCAGTGACACTCATACAAAATGAATGCATAATGTTCAGAAATATACCCATCCCAAACCCAAACAAGAGGTAGAAATGCATTCAGACAAAACTCACATAAGAACTAGAAGCAAGGGTCAAAAGGAACAATCAGAGTCTAAGGTTATTAAATCAACTCCCTGGTTTATTAGAAAAATAAATGATGATATTAAAAACATCCTACCGTGGCAACTGCACCAGTATAAGCCTGTGGTATAATCATCTTCAATAGAAAAGGCCAAAGAATATGCTGCAGAAACATCAAATCAACTAAGTTTTTTTTTATGGTTAAGCCTTTAATTTGTAAGAGAGTAAATATTTCAAGCAGATCCACCAAAAAGTGCAATCACAATTAAAAATTCAATAATGTACTTGATGATCTGTACCTCCATTTCAGGAATTGTGATGGTTAGCAAAAGAAGATCCTTTTCACAAATTGCTCTTAGCTCAGTTGGGCAAACTGCCCCAACCTTTGCCTGGGAAAACAAAATGCATTCAGTGTGACAAAAATAGAAATTTTCAAGGAAACATGAGGCATCTAAGACTCAAAAATGCAGTGGCTGGCACAGTATATTGATAATGCAGGATTGACAGCTACGCCTACTCATTTAGGACGCTCTCATGCCACGTAATATCTCACATGTAACAAATTTACAAATGAGATCAAATATATATGTCCAGTGTAAAACCTCAAATCTCTTGGCTGGAATGGATTATAATCCTGCTTGACACAAAGCTTACCTTAGAATGCTCAAGATTATTACTCTCTTGATCCGATAGTGAACAATGGCGTACAAGATACTCAACAAACATTTCACCAGAAGGACCGACCAAGAAACAGTGAGAAGCCATAACCACGATCAACTACCACCAAGATAACATAATAGAAATGAATCAGATGATTTTTGATAATAAATTTACGACCGATTAGGATCATGTCTAACATACCTTGGAAAGTGCCTTTCGGACACCTAAACTTCGCTCATCTAACAGGAATTTTACTGCTTCAACAAGTAAAGGCCTTTTACTGTGCCAAACTTCAGACAACCTCCAAGTGAAAAATTCAGAAACCGAGGCCGAGTGAGAGAATGAAAAAAATAGGACAAGAAACTATAGGGGAATACAAGTCATGGAACAGAAGAAACCTGGGCAATAGATGCTTTAGGACACAAAGTGCGCCAAAGGTCAAAGGTTCTTCCTTCAACTTACATTTCTAGTATCAGAAATAAACAGAAAGAGAAGAGATGGAATATCAAAATAACAGAAATTCTCAAAGCCCGAAGAATTACTACACCAATTCAACACTTTCAATACAAACCTAATTAATAACGTTCGCTTCGCAAGAATAATATAAAAGCCTATCTAGCCTGGAAGTGGCACTCACATTTAGTAGGAACATAAACAAATCCTCAGGGTAAACCAAACCAACTGTCAGAAAGCAACGCTGAACTTCATTATATGTCTGGCACACAAGGAAAAAGAAATTAAAAGAGAGCAAAAGGAGAAAACCGAACAAAGATGGAAAAAAATACAAGTTACTGCTCCCTCTATCCCAAAATGAGTGCATTGGTTTCTATTTTGAGAAAAATTTTGGAAGAGATAGTTAATATTGTTCATTTCCTCTTGTAACCTCATGAACATGTCTTGTAACAAACTTAAGTAATACTTACTTATTTTTCTACCCAATAATCTGAAACTATTGGGTAGAAAAATAAGTAAGTAAAGGCCTTTTGCGCAGTTAAAGTTAAAGGATAGTAGCAGCTAGAAGAGCAAAAACATAATGGCAACGGACTATAACAACAAGATAACAATAAAATCATCTAGAGCAACATTGGCGAAAAAATCATAGAGTTATACCTTCAAGCCCATTGAAAAAGTTGTATGCTCTTTGCAGTCATTATTTATGCAAACCACTGAGAGAAGTGTTGATAGAATAATTGTAAGATCCTACGATGTATAACACTGTATAAATAAGAATGATAAAGCAGTACCAATAATGTATTTCCACTGGCATATTCACGTTCTAAGATAAAACAAACAAGAATATAGTAGAACAGTTAAATGTACAACTCTAGCAAGTAGATTCATGGTCTCATGTTTTCAGCTACTACGAAGTCCATAATTTTTGAAAGTTCCCAAACAAATTGAATCCTGATCCCTAGCATGTTCTAGCACTCAATCTTGTGTTTTTGCAATCAAGCAAGCATTATACTCCTTCCAAATCTCATAATGACACTATAGTCTGTAAATGGAAAAACAGACAGTTCCGAGTAAATCACAGGAAGTGTTCTAAGCTACCCCTAACTACAAAACCAAATCAGACCATGAGAAACACGAACCAAAAATGAAGAGTGAACAAATTAGAGCACTAGTGACTTAACTGACAAATTATCTTTTCCATTGTGAAAATTTTCAAACTATATGCTGCATTCTTATAATTGCAAAAACAGTGTTTATAGTTCTCCTTCACCTAAGGTCCTAATTATTTTTCTTTTCCTAATAATTAAATGGAATTACATATCTTCAGGGAAACCTCGATATTATTGTGAAACACAGGGGCAAAATCATGAAGATAAATTCACTGGATTGACAAAAAGAAATAACTATGTACCTCAAAATCAAGCAAAGGAGGACCATTTTCTGACATTAAAGAGGCATTCAACACATTATAGAGACTACGAGTTGCCAGAAGCGCTATATCCTGTTCCTTTTTATACCTTGTCACAAAATACCAAGAAAGAAAAGCATATCAGTCCATTGGTATGTGCTGATACATAATCTATATACGCGCAAAACATACACAAGCTGAAACATAATGGATATTATATAATCTAAGAGTAATCTTACAATTCCAGAATAGTAGGAACAAGTCTCGGTAAAGCAGCCTTCAATTGGGATCGGGTAATCAAACCAACCATCTGACCCAATGCCTCCACAGAAGATGTGCGGACCTATTGCAAACAAGAATTAACTTACGTCCACACCAAAATCCCCCTGACAAAGTTGTGAGGGGCGCAAGAAGATTACATTACAGCCATAAAATTCACTGCATACTATACGAAACATATCAAGAACCGTTATTAAAGGTACAGTAAAAGACTCAAAGGTTTCTTTGTTCCTAGGACACATATGGCACTAAGACTTTCCATAAACTCCATATCAAATTGTGGAAGCCTGAATGGATTTTTGCTTCCTCTGGCAATTTAAGTTGGTATGCAACTTCTCCCACCTTCGCTTGTATTTGAGAAGGACCAAAATACCTCATTCCCA
>JAYMTJ010000137.1:0-17321 GCA_036897525.1 Pelargonium x hortorum | reverse complement strand
CCAGAAGGTTCATTATACTAAGTATCTTAGACTATGATAGCAAAGGTCTTATCCTATTAGTTGGTTCAGCCAGCTAAGTGATCAGCATATGTTTTGTTAAGCTATGGTTAATAAGAGACGTGCGTAGAATTGCTTCCCTGTTATTGCAGTTTCAGCTGCCCTCTAGGTTCATACATGAATCACATTGAATATGAAAATATTGCGACTGTAGCTTACGAAGCCACTTGGATGTTATTAACAAGATGGGTTTTTACTTGCTTTATTGTTTCAGAAATCGTATGAAACAAAGCAGTATAAGAAAGGACTGAAAGCAGCCGATGCTATATTGAAGAAATTTCCAGGTCATGGAGGTATTTTCTAGCCTAAAGAAAATACTTATTGATTATATGCGACATGCTTCTACAGTCTACAACTGTTTATTATATTGGGATTCTCTTATCATCAGACACAGAAGATTTTCTTCCAAATTTAACTTAATGTCTTGTTCTTGTAACCATTGCTTAAGGTTTTTTTATTTTATTTTCTTTTTAATTACTGATCAAGCATATACAATTAAATCCTGCATAAAATAGTATGAGAACAAGAGCACTTGTCATTTTGGGATAATGGGAATACAATGATATTGCGTAGTTGCTATAGTCTTGGTAGTATATGTAATTCCATTTTGTGGATATTTGAGCTAAATAATTGGTTGATTATGTCAGATATTCATCTTTGCTGACATCAATATCTGATTTTTTACATTTCAGCTTATGCTTGTTGAATTTCTCACTTGGGTTTTGTATTGTTTATGGTTCTTATAACACGAGAAGAATCCAGAGTTAGATCTTTTAGTCATCATTCTTGTCTCATTTGTAATTGTCATTCCTAAATATTCATTGATTTATTTTCATCCTGCTTGCCAGAAACTTTGTCCATGAAGGGCTTAACATTGAATTGCATGGACCGGAAGCCTGAGGCATATGAACTAGTCCGACAAGGACTAAAGGTTGAGATATTTTATGTGACTCTTCAATACATACATATAGATGCATATGTACTCTGAAAATTATTGCCTGAAAAGCTTAAATTATTTTCTTATTGCAGAATGACCTCAAGAGTCATGTTTGTTGGCACGTGTATGGTCTTCTTTATCGGTCAGACAGAGAATATAGGGAAGCAATCAAATGCTATAGAAATGCTTTGAGGATAGATCAAGACAATATAGAAATACTACGGGATTTGTCACTCTTACAGGTATGCATTATATGTTGATGTTTCTGTCATGATCATCTTTGTACAATGAGGAGAGTCACTCTGTATTTTTAGTAGTAATGATGTTGATGGATACCTAAGTTTTTGAGACTATATGTGATTGAATTGAATTGACTTGTGGATAATGTTTTGTAATATGTGATATCATGACCACCGACCAGTATAAACAAAATGTTCTTTATTGTTAGCAACTCATAGCTGTAGACCTTTTTGTTTATCTCGTACCCTTTTTGTGGTATGCTATATATCACATTACTCAACTTGAATCATGTCTCTTTTAACTTCACTAAAGCTATATTAATTTGAATAGAGGTGCATCGGAAGTCCTTACTTTGACAGCCTTTTTGTTGATGACTCCCAATCTTAAGTGGAATTTGCTTAGACTATAGACCTTATGCTGATTGTGATTGAAATAACACCCGTACAATTGATCTTGGGGTTTGGAGGAACTAAACCCCCAGGAATAGAAAAAGAATACTCTGAAATTTCTATATTCTAGGCTACAGATGTTCTTATCTTTGAATTCCCGACTTTAATAATGAATCTTGTATGTGCCTTATTTTAAAGGTGTGATAGCAATATTATTTGGCTGTATAGTTAGCTCCTCTGGTTCACCCAATATGCCTAGATTAGTGGCACAGAATAACATTGAAAAATTAGGCACGTGCAAACTTTTGCAGTAACATTCTGTCAAAGGAAACTTGGAAATAATATAATTGTGCACTTTGTTAATCCAACATGCTTACATATTGTCCTTCCATTTAGTTTTTCCTAGTCTAAATCTAGATTTCTTAAATTTATGTTTTTTCGTGCAACTAACGGAGCCATTCGTGATTGCTTTTACAGGCACAAATGCGAGATTTGGCTGGTTTTGTTGAAACCAGACAACAACTTCTTACATTGAAACCAAATCACCGCATGAATTGGATTGGCTTTGCTGTTGCCCATCATTTAAATTCAAAGTACTATTCTAGTATTTCATTTTGTTTTTGTTTTTGTTGTTGTTGTTCAATAGTAAGAATTGTAATAATCATTTAGCCAATTTCTGGAATCAGAATGTTTGGGTGAATAGTAGCATCTCTCTTTTAGGTCTCTGGGTAGAAATCCAAGCCCTAATTGACAGTTTTCCTTGAGTATTACAAATGCTATTGGAACATTTGTGGTGACTAACTTGATTGGGTGGTATTTTCAAGCTACAAAGTTATGGTGATAAATTGGAATGAATAACACCTGAGCATGATCCATTCTGATTTTGGTTGACCATGCTAAAGCCTTTTTAATTAGGGATGAATAAAGTTCCACTGCCCCCACCAACTGCTGTAGTGAATCCATTTTTTCAAAACTAAAAGGACATGTTTGATACAAATTGTAGTTGATGCTAGAGAGTTGGATCCTTGAATGTTTTAAGGTGTCTCTTATCATGTGATATGCGTCTTTTATTTGCTGCTATATGTGGAGTTGAAGTCATTCTCAAAGTCAGCGTGTGTTCTTATTTTGAATTTCTAATGAGTCCTTCGTCTGTTATGCGCCCTAATTTTACAATTTTTAAAGTAATTATGTCATTAGAACAAGAGTTGAAGTTTTTAGTCCTTTTCATCTCATTATTGGTTTCTAATGTAGCTTATTGATGTTTGTTACTGATTTAAAATATTATAGTAATTTATCTCCCTTGTCGTTGGTCTCTTACGCATACTTTATAAGAATGCAAAAAGTATTTTGAATAGCTCTTTTTGTATGTACAATGTATTGAACAGAAAACAATTGGGTTCAAAGGTTTTTAGTTTGTTATTCTGAACTGTCTACTTATAGAAGCTGGACCAAGCTATTATATAATATTGCTAATTGCGGATTCCTGGTTTCATGTCTACTCCGGGATCACTTTGCTTTTAATGAAATAATTTTTGAACTGATAGTTTGGGTTAGTATACTAAATAACATGTCTTGGCTACTTGTTACTTGCTAGTGGTTCAAAAGCAATTGATATTCTTGAAGCATATGAAGGGACACTAGAAGATGACTATCCTCCTGATAATGAACGGTGTGAGCATGGTGAAATGCTTTTATACAAGGTATAATCTATTATGTTATCCATATATCCTCTTGTTTATACAAAAGCCTTCATCACTTGTTGATTTTATGATACATATATCTTCATACGGGTTATTGTCATTAATATGTAATCTTTTAGAGGCAACTGCGCAACTGCACAAAGTATAACAGTTTTTCTGGTTCTTTGAAAAATGTTAAAACTTAAAATACTTCACATCTTTCAAACATAATCTTCTTATGAAGATATTAGGTAATCTGTACCTTTTGCTTCCACCTCAAATTATTAGGAGAAGTGTGTACCATAATCCTATTATCTGGTGTTCTACTGCTAGCATAAAAGAACTAGACCCCTGTTTCTTGAATCTGGACTTGAAACTCTAATGTTTTACATAAGTTGACACCCTAAGAAGTAGCTCGGTGATGTTAGTGGTAAAGTATTGCAAATAAATGACTTGAATCTTCTCATTTAGTAGTACTAATTTTTTATCATTAAAAAAAAAAAAAGAAGGCGCCCAAGTGTACCATACTCCACCATTATGGGTTTCAGGAGGATCATTTATATTTGCAGCCTTAGCTATGGTTTTGCTGAGAGACCGTTCTTGACTTGAACCCGTGACCTCTAGGCTATAAGGCAACAACGATTCTGTTGCTTCAAGGGTCACCCCCAGGTTATTTTCATGATTAGCAGCTGTTAGTCACATCATTTCTTCTTTTCTGGAAAAAAAAAAACTAGCTTTGTTTGCTTGAAACTGAGAGTAGCCCGTTGATCCACATTGTTGGAAAGAGAAGTTGACTAATAGCACAAATGGTGATCTATTTTATTTTTTTGATACTGTACTGGAGTGTGTGATATACATATTCAATCTGTTAGGCCCTTTTTTATTTTAACATAATTGGTAATATTATATCTATTGAGTTTCTACACTCGGGGAGGCGTAAAAAATACTGTGTATCTACGGGACGAGAAAGAAGAAAAAGTGCTGCATTTATTCCATATTATACTATCTTCGGGATGGGAAAAAAGAATATACTGAAGTTAAATTTGGTCGGACATTTTAATGAAAATACTGAATCTGTTATAGATAAAATGGGGTCACAAAATAAACTTTTATTTGACTCATACAACGAATTATAGCTGGTCTTCCTGTAGTATCCTTTAAACTAATTAGTTATAACAACTCAAGTGTTTTTTACAAAAGGGTCCGACCGTACCAGTAGAAAATCAATCACTAAAAAAAAATTCCTTATTATTCGCAGAACCTTCAACAATGCCGCGGAAAGTTTTTAGTAGTCTTAACTAGTGATTGTGACTTATGTTCTTTAACGTAGCATAGGGTTCATTCTATTCAAAAGTTACAGATAATGCAATGACGTTTGAAGATATCCAGGGAAGCTGTGAGGTCTTTCTGGATATAAAACTATTTGATAGCTTACAAATCACATGCTAAAAACTAGTTGATTGGTTGTGATCTTCAAAAATTTCTAATGGTTATTTATCTGTCCAGATTGCTTTGATGGAGGAATGTGGATTTCTCGAGAAAGCACTTCAGGAGTTGCAGAAGAAAGAGTTCAAATTTGTTAGTGCATAACATATTATAATTTCTTGGATTTTATCTTGGAATATGTGAACAGGATGAGCTTCTAGTGCTGAAAGCTTTTGTTGACTATTTTGTAGGTTGACAAATTATCTTTCAAAGAACAACAGGTTACACTCTTAGTTAAGATTGGTCGCCTAGAAGAAGGTGCTAAGTTGTACCGGACATTACTTTCTATGAATCCTGACAATTATAGGTGATTTCTCATGTATTTAGTGTTCATGCTTGGGTTATCCGTTAAGATGCAGGGATTTGTTTTGGAAATCTATTTTTGTTTTAGTTTTTGTGCTTTACTAAATGGCCGGATAAGATATATGGGAGTATCAGAGCACAATTTTTGTTTTAGTTTTCATCATAGTGTATTTAGGTTTTGAAATTAACTTTAAAAAACAGATGAACCAGGTTAAAGAAACCCTAAACCAAATGCTGACTGATAGAACGACAAATCTACGGTTTTTCTCAGCGTGAAAGGTGGTCATGTTTTTATGCCTTTATATAAAGGAACATATTTTAAAAGCATTGTAAAGAGATCCTGACTCCGTTGCTTATAGCGACAATGTTTTGTAGTGGAAATCTATTGAGAGACCTTCAAAAGAACAAGGATGTCTACTCCTTGTACAAATGTAAAAAAGCTGTGTGTATTTTGTTATTCAATTTGAATTATAAGATTACACTATATAGATGAGTTAGGGTTCTAATCCACAATTCAAAATATTTACAATGAGAGAATCACTCCTTAATAAATGAGAGAATTTACTCAAAGTTACAACACTTGTATTGCTTACTTACATCTTTACTTTCTTCTTCCTTTGGTCAGTTATTACCATGGCCTGCAAAAATGTCTTGGGCTGTATTCAGAAAGTGGTGTCTATTCTTCTGAAGAAATTGATCAGCTAGATGCGTTGTACAAATTGCTTGGGCAGCAATACAGTTGGTCAGCTGCAGTCAAGGTCAGTGTCCATCAAATTATTTGGTTAAATGAGTTGACAATAAAGATATGATGAAGTGTAAATGGATTTGTAGATAATTGAGATTTTGACTTGATTTTTTTTTTATGCTACTTCGATCTGTCTGAAGCTTGTAAGACGTTTGGGTTGATAGAATGCCTATGTTTTGTTTCCTGTATTGTTATTATATATAAAAAAAATCAATATCTTCATGCTCGTCGTTGTTGAAGTATCCTACATTGAAAGAATGTGAAGTTTATGATCACTTGATAGTTGGCCCCTCCACCTATTAGCTTAGGCTTTTGGGCAGGAGTAAAGTCTGACAGTCATTATTTGGTTAGTGTTATTAGTCAATTTCAGCTGTGGTAGTATACTTGTACTGTGGATTTCTCTAAGATTTGCTTGGGATGTTTTGTGTATTATCAGAGAATACCTCTTGATTTTCTCCAAGGTGAAAAGTTTCGGGAAGCAGCAGATAATTATATCAGGCCTCTTCTTACCAAGGTCATAACGTGCCTTATTTCCACCCTTGGCTGGTTTGTCTGGTTTCAACATCTAACATTGTAGGGTGTGTTCAGGGCGTTCCTTCTCTATTTTCAGATCTTTCTCCTTTGTATAATCACCCTGGAAAGGTTAGTTTGGTATCTTCAATAACTATGCTATAAAATTGTTGGAGGTGGTAGTGCCTTCTGTGATTTATAAAATACCATCTACTTAGTTTATTTTTATTGCTTTTAAACTTCTTTCTCTTTTGTCTTCTTTATAGGCAAATATTTTGGAGCAAATTATTCTCAATTTAGAAGAGTCAATTAGGCAAACTGGAGGATACCCTGGAAGGTAATATCATTTGACCTTTGCATGTGATGTTTAAATAGTTTATCTCAAAGAATATTCTACTAATCATGTAGTATGAATGCAGTGAAAATGATCCATATATCACAGTTGCTTTATTTTCTCTCACAGGTGTCGGAAGTTTAAGTTAAATTTTGTTCCCCACTTCCCCTTTTGAATCACCCTTGCACATATTGCTCATTGGAAGTCTAGATTTTGCAATATTATATAGTATTATACTTCGTTTTATGGGTTCCTTTAAACTTGTATGCCTTTCCCCCTACTATTGACTTGTATATGAGCGTAAGAATCTGTGTCAATTAGAATTCTTTTGATTCATACCCAGAGGCATGAGCCCAGTGAGTGCATTTGATACTGGCAGTTTGATGCTAATGCGTGTTACTTGCTACTTTTTTTGTTTGTTATGAGGGGGGTATTATGTTTTATGTATATGGGTTGACTTCATTTTTATTTTGATCTCCTAATCTTTGGTGCAGGGCGGAAAAAGAAGCCCCCTCAACACTTATGTGGACTTTGTTTTTATTGGCACAGGTTGGATTCTGTAACTTGGATTGCTTTTTTCTAAACTTTTTTCTTCATTTTGCTCAAAGATTTTGTGCTTGATGCAGCATTATGACAGACGAGGCCAATTTGGAATGGCGCTCGCCAAAATTGATGAGGCCATAGAACACACTCCTACTGTTATTGATTTGTACTCAGCCAAGGTTTGTTGCATAACCTTTTTTTTATGATTTTCTTGTGTGTGCAGTCTTTCTCTTCGAGTTTAGCTGCTTAGTTTTGATGGAGCACATCTCTGCTAGCTGATCTCTGTCATCTTCCTTTCCAGTGCTTAATATTTGTACTTGGTTTTTGTATGAACTAGAGTTCATACGGCACAACTTGTATCAACCAAAATTAGGATCAACTTATTGGATAACCCAGCCAGGGACGGATCCAAAACATTTTTGTATTGGGGCAAACTTATTAAGTAATATTTTTTTTATAAATCAAATAAATAACTTATTAATTAATTAATACACATGTATGTTGTGAAGTATAAGTATATTTTTATTTCTGAGATATATTGAATGATAGAAAATGTAGATTAAAACTATCCCCAACTCAATTACTGAAAAATATCAAGGTTAACTAAGAACCCGATAGAAGTTCACTTTAAGCTCAATATTTGTAGAAGTTGAGACGGATGAAAATTTTCTAAACCAATGGGGCACACTAAAAAAAATAAAATTCTAGTGGGGGAAAAAACAGCAGGGACAAACATGTATAAGAAAAAACCAAAGGGGCTGCTGCCTCCACATGCCACATGGTTTATGATGTCTAAGGCTCTGTTTGGATTGCATTGGAATGGGAATCAACAATCGGTATGGGAATGAAATTCATTCCCAATCCCATTCCTTCCATTCCCATTCAACAACCGGTATGGGAATGGAAGTCAAAAATCAAAGGAATGAAATATTTTTAATCCAAACAAGGGAATGAGAATCCCATTCCCATTCTCATTCCGATTGTTGATTCTCATTCCAGTGCAATCCATACGGAGCCTAATTGTTTTTACTCATTTCTGGTGATATCTAATATATTTTCCCCTTCTTTTTTATTACAGAGCCGAATATTGAAGCATGCAGGTGATTTTAAAGCTGCTGCTGCATTAGCAGATGAAGCTAGGCGTATGGATCTTGCTGATCGATATGTAAATAGTGAATGTGCCAAGCGTATGCTTCAAGCTGATCAGGTTTTCATCTCTTAGATACACACACTTGTTTGATCTTTTTCTTATATTAGGAGTGATTTGGAGCTTCTTTCCATTTTGTAAGGTGTCCATGGCAGAAAAAACTGCTGTGTTGTTTACTAAAGATGGAGATCAGCACAATAATCTTCATGATATGCAGTGCATGTGGTCTGTGTCTACATCTCAGTAGTTATTTCTTATTTTTCAGAATTGGTATTTTGATTACCCATGCTAAATGTCTTCATTTTACAATCTTTCGAAGGTATGAACTTGCTTCTGGTGAAAGTTACTTCCGGCAAGGGGATCTTGGACGGGCTTTGAAGAAATTTCTAGCTGTGGAGAAACACTATGTTGATATTACAGAGGACCAGTTTGACTTCCATTCTTATTGCTTAAGGAAAATGACTCTGCGTGCTTATGTAGAAATGCTTAAGTTTCAAGAACGATTGCATTCACATGTATATTTTCAAAAAGCTGCTGGTGGAGCTATCAGGTTACACATTTCTGTTAAGACCATAAATTATAATTTTAGTGATTCTTGTCAGTTGTTTGTTCGGTAGTGGTCGGTTCATATGCTTATCCATCTTCTCTTCTGCATGCAAAAGTGCCTTGAGATACAAGACTCCCCATCCGGTACATTTATTATACCTACAATATTTGATATCATATATGTGGTGGATAACATATGTATTTCTTATTGCATGGATCCTTCGCTTTCTATGATTATTGCTGTAGCCGGATGATGACAAATATCATGTCCGGTCCTTTGGCAATTGGATATATAAGAATTCGCTTATTGCAATAGCAAAAAATGTTGTGTGGACTTGTTTGAACCTATGTTGCATAGACTTGGGTACGAGATACCGGACACGACAAGGATACGACACAGTTTTTATATAATGTAGACACGATACACTAAGAACATATTCACTAATTATCCGTGATCATTTATATATGCTATATTAGTGCATATAAGTTACATGAAGTCATGTTCATCAATGTGTTTTAGAGTGTTGGACACGCTCAATCAATTCATCTTTTTTTAATGGGGGGATACGTAAGGTGTCAAACACACGTTTGCTAAAAAAAAATATTAAACATTTGGGGGACGCATAAAGTCAAGTGTCTGATATGTATTCAAAGAGTGTGCGAGTGTTCAAGTATTGGGCACGGGTACGTTGAGAAGATGAGAGTGTCCGCGCATCATAGTTTCCAACTTGTTATGGGGTTTATGATAGTTGCATTGAAATTGTGGTTGGTGAGTAGCCTTAGAACTTTTCAATGCTCTTTGAATCTTTTGGCGTATTTTGTTATTTATGGTTTTTTACTTTTTGACTTGCAGATGTTATATCAAGTTGTATGATTCTCCTGTGAAGTCAACAGCAGAAGAAGATGATGAAATGTCTAAGTTGCTTCCATCTCAGAAGAAGAAGATGAGACAAAAACAGAGGAAGGCCGAAGCTCGGGCTAAGAAAGTATATCATTATGTTTCTATAGCTTCTGATGAAATTATTTGATAGAAAGGAATTGGATTCTGATGTAAACATTTTTCTAGGAGGCAGAGGGGAAAAACGAAGAGTCAAGTTCTACTGGTGTCTCTAAGTCTGGAAAACAGCATGCCAAACCTGTGGATCCAGATCCACATGGGGAAAAGTTACTGCAGGTTGTTTTTCATTCCTTTCATTTCACTGTCAAGTTTCAGCCTTCTACCTTCTGTAAATGCTTATTTAGGGTACTGCTTTAATTTCTCTGCATTTGGATATATACTTTTGTAGGTTGAGGAACCAATGTTGGAAGCTACAAAGTACTTGAAGCTTCTTTTGAAAAGCTCACCCAATTCATTGGAGACACACTTACTTTCATTTGAAGTAAATATGAGAAAGCAAAAGATCTTGCTTGCGTTTCAGGTATTTTAAAGTTCTTGTCAGGAGCCTCAACAGTTTGTTTTGTTTTTTTTTTTTTTTAAATTTATTGTGTGGGTGTGTATTAACTTCAGTCCTCTGGTAACTAAAAGATAACCGTAGAGGGTATCAACTTTGAATGTTAGAGGGCATCGGTGTTGACTTAGATACTGGTTGATACAGAACTTCATGAATCTTGAAGTGACACATTCAGTCTGATAGATCTGCTTGAGCAGCTTGACAATAAAATTATTTATCAGTTTATCACTACTTAGAATCTGAGAAACTGTGTAATATCTTTTTCTGGAGGAAGAGTTTGTTATTAAAACTTGAGTTCTATTATCTGTACTCTGGAAGCAGAGTTTTTTTGTTGTTGTTGTTAAACAGGTTGACTAAAAAACTGTGTAATATCTTACTCTGTTATGCAAGTCAGATGCCTTAGGTGCATGCCTTGGGGGTGAATAATAGTCATGACCTTCATTATTTTAGTTGGTGTTCTCATGTATTCTTAACTCGTCTGTAGGCTATGAAGCAGCTACTAAGGTTGGATGCTGAAAACCCAGATTCACATTCATGCTTGGTATGTAATCTTGCATGTTGATTAATTAAATCAATTTTTTCGTAATATAATTAAGGTACATTTGAATTCTACTGATGCTTATTATAAATTCCATATATTGCAGATTAGATTCTTCCACAAGGTGGATTCAATGTCTTCTCCAGTGACTGATGCTGACAAGCTCATCTGGAATGTCTTGGAAGCAGAGCGGCCAACAATCAGGTTCTCTTGCAGATTGCTACCCGTCTTGCGGTCTATTACTGCTGTTGTAAAAAAAATTTGATGTGTTACTCACATTTTAATTCTCTTTTTCCAGTCAATTGCATGAAAAGTCTTTGATGGAGGCAAATGCTATATTCCTGAAGAAACATGAGGGTGATTATCAACCTTATTTCATGCATATGCATTTGTTGATACCTTGTCATTTATAAATACATATTGCCTTCCGCTCTTTGCTTTCTTCAGGTTCTTTGATGCATAGAGCTGCCGCTGCAGAAATGCTATATATCCTGCAGTCTGACAAGAAGACTGAGGCTGTGAAACTAATTGAGGACTCAACCAATAAGTTGGTGCCAACGTAATGCCTTTAATATACAAGTTTGATTTTCTAGCTTTAATATTGTGTTATTGCACACTATTTTTTTTGTCTACAAGATAGATGAAGAATTGAAGTATTTCATGTTCTATTCCATTAGAAATGGAGCTCTTGGACCAGTGAAGGAATGGACACTCAAAGAATGTATTAGAGTGCAGAGACTCTTAGGAACAGTTCTGCATGACACTGATGCTGCATTAAGTAAGTTTTGTGCTTCACACTTTTCCTCTTTGCTGCGTGTATTTGTAGTATTGGTACAAAGTGACGTTTTCTATGGTTTGCAAAGTATACTCAAGACATTTTGCTTTTCGTTCACTTGTTTACTAATCCGTATGATAAAGATGTTCAAAAGCTGGGTGTTGTGCCGTATCACCGGACGGTCAATGCTAAAGGTGTTTTGGCTGTAGGAAGGAAAGTTTTCATTTGTACAAACTCATTTTCCTTCTATTGTAGGATGGAAGCTTCGATGCGCCGAGTACTTCCCTTATTCATCATACTTTGAAGGACACCAAAGCTCTGCTACTCCCAACTCGGCATATGACCAGGTATGCAAAAACATTGAAAATGGCGGTTTGAACCATTCAGCCGGTGGTACTGACACTGCATCAAATGGGAAACTGGAAGCATTCAAAGACCTCAACATCTGACCTGAGATTTGAAGTCAACGTCATTCTGTGATTGTGTGGTCAATACGAGTGAAGATCACAAAACCAAGAAATGGCTACTTAAGTTGGAAGCTCATCAAGGAGGACACCGGTTTTGTGGAGGATGAGGATCATGTTGACCGTTACATTTTAGTTCATTTTTTTCATAGTGGGATCCCATCTTTTTGCAAATGTGTATAATTCACTTATATTTATGGTTTTACGGGATGAGTTTTTCCTTAGCTCACTCTCCAGTGAGATCCTTGACATCAGTTGCTCCATGAGTTTGCATTTTAGGCTCTACTTTTAGGTTAGGGAGCTCTGCTTATTTGTTTTTTTAGTCTTGTAGAACAGTACCTGTGGGGATGATTTCAAGAGCATGTTGTATTTTTGCCCATTTCTTTGACTGTTGACCTTGTACACAGTTCACAGCACCATATTTTGTGAAATTTTGATACATTTTAGTTATTGTACCAATGATTTTTCATTTGAATTCCTGGGGAGACTTGCAGAATTGACTATTGTTTTCAATTTTGATTCATCTTGAAGTAGTGTAGCTTGGGTTGGTATTGGAATTGGAATTGGAATTGGAATGTAGTCTTAAATTTTGAGACTTGCTTCTCTGTAAACTGCAAGTCATAATTTCAGTTATCAAAATAAGAATGAGAAGCCATAGGAAGATGGGAAGAAATTTTTTGTGCTAAACCTGGTTCACTTTGGCAATACATGGTGAAATTAACCATTTTTTTTTGTGCTTTATGGTTAGACTTGTTCTTGGGTCTGACCTGGAATTGAACATTAGGCAGAATCCGCCATGGATAGTAGATAAAATGAAGGAACAATAAGAGCTCACTCAATCTTCTATAGATGCATACTTCCAAAGATGTTATTGCAAGACATCATTGCAAAGGAATTTTGATGTCAAAAGTCATCTTAATCATATCCACAAAAAACAAGGGCTGTATATACTAATAGTAGAGAACACAGCTAAAAAGGGTAGATCTGTCTACAACATTTTAGTATTATAGATTTTTGTAGGCAGTAGGCAAGATTTGTGCTTCGTTCACCTTTTAAAAAATGGATCCATATCATCTCAACTGATGTCAATTGCTGCTCTGGCATTGCTATGAATTAAATACGAATGCTCCTTGCACACCAGCATCACATGAACTTGTTCACCTTCTCAACTTCACTGCTGACTGGAGTCCCTGTCAGGTGAAGTGTCTTCGCTTACCCCAACCTCATACTTACATAGAGGGCACGATGCATTAATTTTCAACCATTTGTCCACACATTCTACATGAAAGACATGGATGCAAGGTAGTTCCCTCAACTCATCACTTTCTGCATACTTAGCTAAGCATATACAACAAACCTGCACCAAGTTCCATGAGGAGTCAGAACAAAATGTCAATGAAACATTTCTGATTATTTGTCAAATCAGGTAACAAAAAGAATCCAGATTCCAGAAAGGTTTGATTTATTGGTTTTATGAAAGCTATAGAAAGACAACCCCTAATAAGAATAAATAAAACAGTGATCATCCCCAAACCATGTTGAATACCCTTGATTTTTGGCACCTAATAAGACATTTAGTTTGAATTTAGCACTGTTAGTTAACTTACTGCATCTTCTCCTGATATTGAACGCTCCTTTTCTGTTCCAGCGGCTAAGATCCCACCATCTCCCACTGCTGCATCTTGATTATCTTCATCCTCTAGTTTATTTAATTTGAACTTATAGGTTGGCAGTGCATTAATGGCTTCTGAGGTGGCTCCTCTAGTCTGAGAAAGATCCTCATGGAAGCCTAGTACAGAAATTATGCAAGGCAAACAGCAACAAATAGTTGCACATAGTATGAATGGCATTGCATACCCAATACAGCTGAAAGTAAGAAACACTATACATAACCTGAAAGGGAGCAAGGAAATAGTTAAATGACTGAATCAAGGTGAAACCTAACTGGCAAAAAAAAAAATGTAACCATGCATTTCATTTCTGGTACCTGTACAATTTAGGAGCATCAGCAGGAGAAGAATGACCTCCAAATATCCACACATTGCCTACAACAAACCACACTGCAAAAAAGCAATCCAAGGCCATCTTGAAATGATCCACTAGTCCATTGAGTCTGCAGAAAACAAAAATTAGTTTCTTCAATGTACAAGGCCATCAGTAATGGGATAAAGAGAAACTAGTGCTAAAGATAATATGATACTATAATTCAAAGATTCTAATTAATTGTAAATAAATTGGACTACATTACTATTGGACTTGACTAAAAGAAATTGTCATCGAAAGAACATGGACCTTTACTCTTTTAATGAAAAAAATAATGTTCAAGAAAAAAATGACTTACTAGTCCGAATATTTTCAAACAAAAAGGTCCAAGCTCCACTCCAACATTATGCCATTTCAATGCATAGAGTTCACTTACACCACCACACTTAGGGTGGATGATAATAGAATAAATACTATGATGACGAACTTCCTGATAGATGGTGTTCAAGTCTTCAAGAGATTCATAACAAGGCAGTATAAGAATGTTCAGCATATTTTGTACGAATAGATCTTTATAGCTTTGAAGTCCTCTTGATATGGGTCATGCCATCATAGGTAAAGCTAAACTAAGATAGCTTGTATAAGCAACCAACATTGCTACTTACTGTTTCTATATTGCAACTGAGTTGCAGTCAGCCCAGGAAATTTTAGCATGCTCAATTATATTCACAAATATAAAGAAAAATATTAAGATAGTAACTGAACAAACTATAGCAACTACATCCAATTAAGAATATGAAAATCTTTGTGCGCATTCTTGATGAACTGCAAATGAAAAGAAGAATATTTTCTGATTACTAGACAAAATTTGGTAACTTGGAAATTAAGCGTGATTCACAAATTAAAGATAAAAACTGTGAAATCTATTTTGGATCTTGCACAGAGTGCCCCAGAAATTTAGTACGACATAACCAACAACAAACACAAACATACCTTGTTCTTAAGGTTCCTGTGATTTGACTATTCGTCCTTGCTGTTTCTCTGGCAGGATTGTTTTCATCATCAGAGCTTTGAGTAACTGAGATAGCTGTGTAGGATGTAGGTTCAGGAGGATTGCTCTGAGAAGTGCCTTGATGTGGTTGAGTAGATTCTTGCTCAATACCCAGGTTACGGTTACGATAACGCCAGTACAGAATAGGAAGTGTTGCAACACAACCAGAGGCATAACCCAATATCCAGGCAAACAATGGAGCTTGTGGATTTTCACTTCTTGACAAAGACAAAACAACAACAGATGCTATAATCTGGCTGATAGTGACAACTAGCTCAACAGAAATCCATAGCCCAGAATTCAATGGGCTTCTGCGGCGGCGACCGTACCCATCACCTCTCCTTATAAAAGAGGAATTTCTAGAATTCATTCCGGTTGAGGATGATGAAGTATGATTGTTTGGGGCTCCAGAGCTACTCGAATGTGTGACTGGGTTTCGAGGCATCTCCACAGGATTTCCATCATGAGAGGTGCTAGAAGAAGCATCATCATTCCTTGTTATGTTTACTATGTGCTCAAGATCATTGTTACTTTCTATCCGCTCCATTAGCAAAGGGTCTCGGTCGGTTCGAAAGTTGGTAATTGATTCTTGAGAGGGAATGTCCATTTAATACCGCCAACCAAATTAGGTGGCACAATAGCATACATTGGCTATGTTTTTCTTTCCAACTTAATGAGCTTCTGCGTTTTTTCCCTCCTCTCAAATACTTGTTTTGAATGTATGTGGACCTCGTGTATACGCTAAATAAGGTGTACCAAGCACCTTCCTGTCACTACAAAATTTCATAGAAAGATTTGTGATTAGCTGCTCTGCTGCTAATTAATCTGCTAGAGAAAGTACATCTATAACTAATTTCCTTAATAATCATGATAAGAAGTTAAGTTTTTTATATTCACAAAGCAATAACCAATCCAACTCACTAAAAAGACAAGCTTGACAGAGGACTGGCTAATCCACTACTTGACTTGTTGACACTAACACATTTACAGATGATTCCCATACAACTTTTTGAAAAATCATCTTTATAAAGAGAAACAAAACAAGACTGAAGCTGTACTGACACGCTATTTTACAGAGATACATAATCAAGCAATTGGAACAGTAACGTCTACACGACAACCACTTTCACAGAAAACTAGATTGCTTCAGCTCAAAGATGAATCTTTATTCCTCAAAATGTGGTTACCATATTGTGATCAAGCACATTGAATTTTACACTGATGAAAGTAATGACATTTGATACAATTCAACCCACAGTACTTTCTATTCTTGTAGACACCTAATTTACCTAGTGAAAAAGAACACGACAACCCTAAATTTACAATCTTAAGGGCATAGCTTTTAGCTCATAATCAAAACTCAGAAATGGAAAGCTCACATCCACTTGAACGTGACAGAGATTCAACTTCAAACACTGAATTCACTGAACCAATTGAATCAGCTGACCTCAGTTCATCAACTTTACTCAAAAAACCCCATCGATGAATCATCCAAACTTAAGCAACAAATTTACCGATGAATCAAAACCCTAAGCTAAAATACAAAGGCTTGATAAAAAAAAAAATGTACCAGATTTAAGCGGTAATGGAGTTACGAGGAAGATAGCGCGTTTGGGGCATCAAATCTCATTTTCTTTTTCTCGCTTTTCCCTCAGAAAATCTGTCTTTTTTTCCCGAGAAAATTTAGCGTCAGCTTTTCTGCTCCATTGCTTACGCGAAATCATCTGAGAGAGAGGAAAAAATTTAATCTTTTTTTTTTTTTAACAGTTGAGATCAGATATCAAATCTGGCGGTGGCTGATTAGATCTTGAGCCGTTGATTGTGAAAGTTAATATTGGTAGGAGTTTACGATGCTCAATCCAACGGTTGGTGTTCACTTTATTTGTAAGGATATTATTTTCATTTTTTTCTTTCTTGTCAACCATAAAAAAGGATCTGAATAATTCTTAACTTGCAAAAATTGCTATATATTGATAGTGCTTTCTTTCTTTTGAAAAAAGACAAATGTTTTCCATCTAAAAATATTGGTTTATCGCAACATTGATTTATGGATATGACTTTTTCATTTTTTTTTTTGAACAGGGATTCGTATTTATATATCACATGAGCATCAAGTTATTAAGACTATTACATATCCAGATTTG
>JAYMTJ010000136.1:0-17325 GCA_036897525.1 Pelargonium x hortorum | reverse complement strand
GTTGATTGCAGATTACGCACGTGATCATTCCATGTGAGGGGCAGTGTACTTCTGGTGAGTCTGGTCCTGTCAGTTTGTATAGATGGTGTGAATGTGATGGGAGTGTTGTATCTTCTTTCTTTTCTACTTTCTCTATGCTATTAGGTTAATAGTTGGATATTTTTATATTATGGGTGTAGACTGTAGCTTGTTCTTGTATCATAAAACTTGGTTGAAAAGATGAACTTATTTCTCATCTTGTTGACCAAAACCATTTGGGAAAGATGAACTTATTTCTCATCTTGATGGGAGTGTTATTTTGTTCAGCTTTGGATTTAGAATTTGATCTTTTGTTGTAAATTGCTAGAACAACATCAATTATTGCCATCATTTGTTGTAACAAGATCACAACATATTTCTCCGGCGAAAGAGAAGCAACCTTTGTCCTCATCGGGCCAAAGCATACCACCATTTCCATAAACGACGCTGTCCATGGGGTTTCTCAGTCACTTTCGTAATCAAACGTGCATCCCCTACCACGGGGTCATTGCATTCTTTGTTGTTAATCGAAACTCAAACACGGGATCTATTGATAATGGGTGCGTGTGTTTTGACTCGGTCAATCTAGATACATTAGAATATTTGTTGTCTTGTCCACGTGTTAAGAAAGTTGGTTAAGAATTATTCTAAGTTCGGAATCTTGGGGAATGATTTGGAGTCTTGGATCCTTTGGGTGGAGCTCGAGGCTTGGGTCATCTTTCTGAATTCATGGTGTCGGAGGAAGGGTATCACATTGTTAACGAAGATTAAGGCGTGTTATCGAGAAACCGTCTCGAACGTAAAAATAAGAATCTCGACCGGGTGAATTTAAATCGCATCTTGATAGGAAGGATTCTAACTAGATAGCAATTCTTGATAAAGAAAATCTCTTGTGAATTGTGAAATCTTCTTCTCTTACTAAAGAAGAAGTATTTATACTTGCAACCAATATCACCACATGTCGTTATGTGGTTGGCCGTTGAAGGAGTGTGGTCTGCTTTGGGTGTTACACTTCTAGCTTTCTAAGCATACCGACCATGGGTGTCAAATGAGTTTCAAAGCTCCCGTAAGCTTTCAAGAACTAGAGAAAAATGGCCCCCCTAAGAGTCTTTACTGTTTGTGTCCGGACTGAGGGAGATATCGTAGGAGTGGTTAGGCGACGCGCTAACCTTGGAGGAGTTGATGAAGTATTGGTGAGGCAGGTAGGCATTTTAGAGTCCTAATGAGAAGAGGAGCTGTCTTAGAAGAGGCGGAAGCCCTAGAAGTGACTTGAGAGGCAATTTGAGACATCAGTATGTTGTACAATGTGTTGTGACATTTCTCGAGATCAAGGTAACACGAGTGCAGAAAAATCTATCAATTGATGAAGCAGACTAGATAATCGTCCTTCGTAGTGTTGTGGTATTTCTTGAGATCTCAGAAGTGATTCGGAGTACGAAAAAGTTGATCATGTGTTCTACACAAGAAGAAAAAGACGTTTTTAAAAAAAAAAAATTATAACTAATTGATAAGATGAGTTTTCAGAAAATATATATGGTCATTTAAAGAGAAATACACTGGTTTTGTACAAGACAATATTTTTTCCAAGGAAACGGTGCGTTTGTACTTACGTAGACAAAGGAAACAAAACACGGGAACAAATTAAGAAGCTAAAACCCTACCTGTTCGTCGCTCTCTCTCATCACACTAAAACCCTAGCTTCCCCTCTCTTCGACTCTCTGCTGCTTCTGCATTGGTCGCAGATGGTGATGGACATGGATATAGGAGGAGGAGATATGGAAGAGATGTCCAGGAGGATTCAGGTGCGTTTCGTCACGAAGCTCAAGCCTCCACTCAGAGTTCCTCCCACTGCCATCGCTATCCCCACTAACCTCACCCGTTTGGGCCTATCCTCCATCGTCAACAATCTACTCAAAGGAGGTACTTTCCTATGGCTGTTTTTTGTTGTTGTAGTTGTTGATTTCTGAAAATACATTTTTTTAGGATAGAGGAACGTCTGTGTGTGTTAGAGCTTGATGCGTGTATATGTTTTGGCAATTTGTTTCCATCTTAAGTTTCTGTTTTTATTTTGAGCAGCAAATCCTGATTGGGAAGCCGAGCCTTTTGATTTTCTAATTGATGGGGAGCTCGTCCGTTTGGCACTTGAGCAGTTCCTTTTGGCTAAAGGAATTTCTGCGGTAATTTGATGTTTTGTTCTTATAATTTATGTAGTGTGTGTGTGTTGTTCTAAAATGAATTTTAAATTATTGAGGTTTGGGTTAGCCATAGGATTATTTTGATGGGTATGGTCGAAGAATGAGAAAAAGCTAATACTATACTCTTCTGTGTGTATTTTTACTTGCGATTTCATCATGATTAAGGGTATATAATCATTTAGGAAACTCCGTTTCTTTTTCGTTGGGGGTAATGCAAATGGTATAATGCGAGGGAAATGGAATTGGTAGAAGGAAAATGATAAAGGATGGTTTCTAATTTAAACACAAAATTAGGTGATTCTACTCCCATGAAAACAACCTAAACTTTATCTCTGTCAAAAGCTTTGAAATGGCGTGTAGAGTTTACTGGGGTTCAGATTCAGATGGTATTAAGTGATTTTAGAGTGCCACTGGCTGTTGCTGTTTTCTTCAAATGTCAATGGTATGTGATACTACCTAACTATGATTGAAACCTAACTATTACAGGAAAGGGTATTGGAAATTGAATACATTAAAGCCGTAGTCCCTCGAAAAGAGGAAGAGCCTTCCTTACATGATGACTGGGTCAGTGCAGTGGCTGGTTCTTGTCCTGGGTAAGTATATGGACATGTTAAACTTTCAAGGCTGCTGTTCTATTCCACACGCTTATGCATACTAGAAGTTGGCCTTCCATTACTTACATGCTTGTGTGGTTTCTATGTTCTGGTCTTCCTTTTCTTTCGTGTGAACCTTGGGTTTCAATTCTAAACTATAAAATCACATCTCTATGTTGTAATGCTGGTTTTATGTATTTGTTTGTTTTGGTTGAATCATCAGGTTTAATTTTTTTACTAGTTCGATATATTGATAATATTCAATAAACATTGGAGTGGTTTTGACTTTTGATACAAGAGTTCATTGGCAACATGAAATAGCATGGAGTTTGACAACACTAGCACTTAATTTAGGTCCATATGGTTAATTGACCTTGAGATCTTTATCTTCAGTTAACTAGTTGTAACTTTCAATTTTAGGTCTCAGTTTGAATACCTGTCATGGCTTGGGCTATAATGCTGCTTGTTCATTGGCTTGTGGTCTTTATTAGTCCCATAAGTTTCATAGGGGCTAATTTCTCAAGTTGAGGTATCAGAGTTCCTTTTTCCCCCCCTTTTATTATGGCAAATTACTATATCAGAGGCAAAAAACTTTGTACTATTACTGTAGCACAAGTAACAGAGTGTATTGCGGGAAAGTTGGAGGTTACTCCCTACACATTCCTGTTAGTATAGCTTTGTAGGCCATGTTGCATAAGAGATTCACACTACTCCACCAGAAGCATCGCCCTGTGTTATAATGAAGTTATTATTATTATCATCCTCATTATCATTTACTGTTCATAATTTCAGACTGGACATTTTTTAAGCCTTTGCTGTTTTGTGTCACCTGGCAGATTCATTTTAACTGGATGCTATGATGGTTTAGGAAGGTGAGTATATGGACAGTATCTATAATAAGAAACTAGGTATTGGCATTATCATTTATCAGCAGTTGATGTGGAGTTCATTCTCTTAGGATATGGAAAGCTCCTGGACATTGTACCCACATTCTGGAAGGACACAGTGATGCTCTTACTTCTGTTAGCGTCGTCAACTCGGATGGTAAGAATGAGGAAAAATCATTTTAAACCAAATTATTCCTTGTTAAAGTTATCCATATCAATTAGTAATTTTCATTGTTCTACAACATATTGGAATTTATTACTATTCAATTATTGGTATTTTCTTACTCAGTATCATTTTTTTTTTTAAGGTAGGCAGTGAAAATAGCATTCTATTGTCAAACAGCATCACTTGTATTCTCTTGTCATAAGCACCTTTGTATATTGTGTTAATTAGATCTTTAGTTGCACTACTATAGTTCATTTTCATGTAAATATGTAATTATAATATACATCCATTGATCGAGGTTTTTTATTTTATATAAAGGTGCAAAGGGAGTCACTGTAGCTACGGCTTCAAAAGACCGAACAGTGAGGCTGTGGAAGGTACGTGTAATGGATCCTTCTAGTAAGGTGAACTTTGACTTTCTGTTAGCTGATATTTCCCCTCTCCTTTCCAGTTTGAGGAAGAAGAGTCTCTGGCAAAGATCAAGGCATACAAAATATTGTGTGGGCATACTGCGTCAGTACAGGGTGTTGCAGCTCGGAATTCTGGAGACATGGTCTCATTAATCTCCTTTAGTTCTTGATAATCATCTATAGTGACACATATGAACTTGAAGTTTAATGTTAGTTCTTTCACCTTTTTTGTTATATATATAGATTTGTTCAGGTTCATGGGATTGCACCATCAATTTATGGCGGACAAATGAGTTAGATGCTGACAATGATCAAGTTGCAATTAAGAAGAGGAAAGTGAAAAATGAAGATAAGGAACCCCAGATAGAGGTATGCTTTTTTGGATGTAACCACAATAGTTTCACTTTGCTTTTCAAATCTTTTTTCGAAGAATGATCAGTTTCCTCGAAAGGGTAACTGTTGGTAAAAAAAACATTTTGTAACAATGGATTTGGACTAGTCTCATAATGGTATCAGGTGTAAACATTTTCATTTTCATAAAATTTGTCAGTTCACAGTAGATGTATGTATGCTTATGTACATAAATGAAAATACTATAACAGGACATGAAAAGTCAAATGGATGGATTCTGATAACTCTTGCACTGAAGTCAATTAAATGATTGCATTTAGAAGAGATTTTCAAATGCCAATTGTCTCTTAAAGCCTGTTAAGAAGCTATTTGTATATTTGTATATGGCTGTTTAAAAATGTTTCCTTGTACAGAGCTGTATGGAAATGCTGGTATATTATAACAAAATGTATTCATTATTTTTTTTTCTTAACCACTTGTTTTCTTTCTATGTTATTCTTTTTTTTAACATTTGAGCTTAAGATGTTATTGTCCACTTCTGTTTATTGTTACTATTTGTGATATTATATGGCTTTCAGGCAGAGGCTGTATCTACACTTGTGGGCCATACACAATGCGTCACTTCTGTGGTTTGGCCAGAACAGGGAACAATATACTCTACATCATGGGATCATTCTATTATAAAATGGGATGTTGAGACGGGCAGAGATTTATGGCACCCAGTATGTTAGAACTCTCTCTCTCTCTCTCTCACACACACACACACACACAAACTAACTAACTAGTTGAGTTCTGTTGACACTGATGTAAAACTAATTTTTTTATTACTCCAGTCTTTGACTCTCTTTTTTCTGGAATTAAAATTTTTCAAAATGATCCCTTGGATTTTATATTCTACTCCCATCCATCATGCTTGCCAAATATCAAGTTGATATAGTGCTGGAAACCATTGTAGACCGAATACCTCTGAATGTCCTACCATTTTGGGTAATAGCAGCAGTGTTGGAGTGCGCTTAATCCAATGGTTGGTTTGGAAATATCTTTATTTGAATAATAGGTTATGGGTGGGTGTTAGGATTGAGTTATTCGCTGAAAATGGAGAGCTTGAGTTGTCAATTGGATGAATCATTTTTTTTTATTATCTATTTACAAAGCATTTATATATTTTATTTTGATGCATATAAATCTCTCCCTTAGCTTGGGAAGAAAGTATTATCAATTATTGATCTAACAGTATTTCATGGATTGGTTAACCTTGTTGCATATTTTATTCTAGCAAATGGAGTAAAACCGTGCACATTTTATGTTTACATTAATTACTCTCCTCTTTGTGCAGTTCGAAGAGAAAGCCTTCAACTGCATCGATGTTGGAGGTGAAGGTTCAGCCCTTGTTGCCGTTGGTGGTTCTGATCCAGTTCTTAGAATATGGGATCCTCGCAAGCCAGGTTGGTTAACTTTAAATACTTTCTCCGTCTTCTTGCCCATTCTATTTCTCATGACGTTATAAATTATAATAGGAACTTCTGCTCCCATCTATCGGTTTTCAACCCACACTTCTTGGATTTCGGCTTGCAAGTGGCATACGTCATCACCGTTACATTTACTCTCTTCATCTTATGATGGGAAAGTCATGTTATGGGATCTGAGAACTGCGGTATTATTCCTTTTACTTCTTTTCAACTGTTGATATATCAAAAATAAAATTCAATCACCGAACAATCTTTCTTTTACATATTTATCATTTGCTTGTTTTTTTTGTTCCAGTGGCCGTTGACTATCATTGATTCTCATAAAGATAAGGTAATCTATCTTGACTAGGTTATCACATTTTATTGTGGCTCTTGCTTCTGAATCCTCATGTTGAGCGCCAATTCGGATTGATATTGTTTTTTATTTTCTCATCCCTTAAATTGTGTAATATAGGTACTATGTACTGATTGGTGGAGAGGGGACAGTGTAGTCAGTGGCGGAGCAGACTCGAAGCTCTGCATTTCTTCAGGATTCCCGGTGCAGTGAGATGAAATTCGTAACCATCCCGGGATACTTTGTTTTGCAGGCTTGTTGTTTAATTTTAGATAAATGGGAATTGAATTTTGTGATGGAATGTATTGTTTCGAAAATTGCACAATTTTGAAATTAAATTATTGAGTTATGTTTAGGAGCCTTAAGTCTCCATTTTTGATGTTCCAACATACTGATAGATCTGTAATATGAGAATGCATTTTCTTGTGTTGTTAAACAGGCATAATAATTTAGTTAATATTATAAAATAAATTTGGGCGGTGAGATTAGATTATAATTGTTTATAAGTTATTTAATCTTAAATTTATTTTGTTTTTAAAAAAATTCCTCAAAAGAATTGAGTTGCATTTATGGTTTATGAAGCATAATTTTGAATTGAATGGTTGAGTGAATGACAAGGTATTAAAAGTGGAGATTGAGGTACGTTCATGTGATATTTTATTTATATCTTTCTTGAAAAATGAGGATCTCTCTCTTTCTAATAAAAGTAGCTTCGCTTTTACCGGTAAGCCCCCTCCACGAGTTATCCCGTGAGAGGGGCAAAGTTGTTTGGACACAAATACCCTTTACATTGTATTCACTCTAAACTTGAGATTTTTTTAAGATTTTTTATTTTAATTAAATAATTATTTGAATGCTCATATATATGAATGATTGGTCAAATATCTAAGGCGATATCGTTTTGCGTAAGTGATTGAGAATAATATTAGAATTACACAGTTTTGATAAAAAAAATTATGCAATAGAAACGTGTAATTCTACGTAGTTTTGATATTATTGCCAATCACTTGTACAAAACTACATAAAGGCTCCGTTTGGATTGTATGAGAATGAGAATCAACAATCGGAATGGGAATAAAATTCTCATTCCTTTGTTTGGAATAACACTCTTTCATTCATTTAGTCAATTAAATCAAACACTATTGTGTGGAATGGGAATGGATGGAATGAGATTCTCATTCCCACCAAAATTTCCAATCCAATCGGAGCTAAAATTTCTAAAATCTTTAGACAATGATCACGATTGACCGACGATCTTGAAGGCTCAAAGATGCTATCTTGAGCGGTGTAGGCTCCTAGGAATTTTGATACTCTCCTCGGCGCACATGGAGCGTTTAAAAACTCTCAAACTAGCTTCGCTTTCGCGAGCAGCGTGCACAAAAAGTTAGAGATCAAACCACAAGTTGGTTATGAAGCGGATCTCACCTTACCACCAACCAACCACGCAACGACTCGTTTTGAGCGTACTTTTTACCTAACTTTAGTAGAAAAGATGTAATTCGACTTTCAATAAGTCATACATCAAAACTGCGACAGTTTTGAATAAAAAGTTTAAACTAATATCAAAACTACGTAATCTTAAATAATTTTTCATATAAGTTGGATGAGTAATACTTTTGACATTATGCTTAACAAGATGATAAAAAATTGGTATTATTTATAAATAAGAGTTTATGATCCAAAACCTCTGTATTATTTATAAAATAAAAATAAAAATACTGATGAGGATGACGATGACTCATTGGGCTGCAGTGGAGAGAGAATTGAAGCCGTTTTTGCGCTGAGTTTTCACCATATATTCATAAAAGTATAAAACCTCACTCTCCGCGCCATTGCATTGCATCTCCTTAATTTTCTCTTCTCTTTCGACACACAGACAATTAAGTACCCATTTTTATAAAATTTAGTTTTGATCAACTAATCTCCATTTCTCTCAGGTTACCATTTCTATTCTCTAGTTTCACTTACTTTTCTCATTTGCCTCTGCTTCTATCTTCTTCTGGTAATTTTGTTGATCACATCTTATGCAAAATTGTTGCTTAATCATATGATTTGAGTGAGCACTGGATTTGAATCTTGTAGGTATTTATGTGGGTTGCATTTATAATAGCTATGATTCATTTGCTAGAAATGTGATGTTTTCAATTTCAATTTTTTGATTTCAGGAAGAAAATGGGCTCATTTTTAATGCCCCATGGAACATTCAGATCTATTCCATGCCACCCTGTTGTTGACTCCGCATCAAATCATCCCCAAAATGTAAAATCATGTGTTAGATGCCATCAATTAGGTTTTAGAAGTGCTTCTGTCAGAAAAAGGTGTGCACCAACACATACCAATATCTTATTATTTTTTATAATCTCCATTTTGGGATCTTCACTTTGTATATAATTTGGAGTGTCTCATTTTTTGCAGGAATTTTGTGTACACAGGCAATTTGATTTGTAGAACACCAAGAACTATTGTTTATGCAAAAAAGGTTTGCATTAGATTTTCATGTTTTTTTTATACTTTTGTGCACATCATGAGCGCGCTTTAAAGGCCTATGTGAATTTGGTTTGAGGTTTCTTATGGTTGTTAATGGTATATGATAGGGTGGTTCCAGTGGCCGCAAAAATGCGGATGGTGAATCACCTGAGATGGAAGATGAACTCATGGCAGCTAAAATAGCTCTTTCCGAGGCTAAGGCCAGACAAGAGTCTATTGAGAAGGAGAGAGATAAATTACTTGAAGAGCTGGCTTGGTCTAGGGCCACAGAGAAGGAACATATAGCTGCAATAATGCATGACAAGGAACTGGCATTCACTGAACTTGATTCAGCAAAATCCATGTTCCATCAGAAATTGAAAGAGACGGTCGATGAGAAGTCTACCTTAGAATCCAGGTTAGTCCTTGCAAGACAGGACTCTGTTGAACTTGCGGTGCAAGTTGAAAAGTTAGCCGAGATTGCTTTCCAGCAAGCCACATCCCACATAATTGAAGATGCACAGATGAGGGTTTCAGCTGCGGAAACTTCTGCTGCCGAAGCAGCTCACAAGTTTGAAGAGAAACTAAGGGATGCTACCGAGGGTACGATATCATCTATTGTGGAACAGTCCAAATATGCCATAGAAAAGGCTTTAGTTGTAGCAGAAAGAGCTGGCGACTATGCAACAAATGCTATTGCAGCGTTGACGGATGTTATAAGTCCTACCGATGAAATTGCTTCTGTCCAGTCGGAGAAGTTTAAGTTACAAGATGTTGTCAGTGATTTAGAATCTCAGCTTCTGCTTACAAGAAGTGAAGCTGATAAGTTGAAGTCGGAGTTGGAACAGGCTCGTGCTCGAGCAAATGAATCTGAACTTCGTGCCAATAATGTCGAGAAAGCATTACATGAATTTCAGGAGTCAAGCGAGAAAAGGACTGTCAAGCAGGAGGAGGAAATTAAGTTATTTCTTGAGAAAATCAAAGAAGATGCAGAAAAAAAGACAAAGTCTATCTCTGAGACTTTTAAGGCTGATTTGGATAACATCAAGGCTGCCATTGAAGCTGCCAAAGGAACAGCACGTTCAAAAGATGATGCCTATGTGAAAAGATGTGAAGCACTGCAGAGATCTTTGAGAGCGTCTGAAGCTGCTTCAAATATGTGGAAACAGAGAGCAGAAATGGCAGAGTCACTATTATTGAAGGAAACGCCAATGGGTGAAAAGGATGAAGATGCAATCATTATGGCTAATGGCGGACGGATAGATTTATTGACAGATGATGATTCACTAAAATGGAAACTTCTTAGTGACGGTCCTCGTAGAGAGATACCTCAGTGGATGGCAAGGAAGATACGATCCATCAGTCCCAGATTCCCACCAAGAAAGATTGATGTATCTGAAGCATTAACATCAAAATTTAGAACTCTAGACTTACCAAAACCTGACGAAGTATGGTCAATTTCACAAGAAAAGCCAAGGGAAGGGGATTCACTTATTGAGCATGTAATTGAGAAAGAAACAATAGAGAAGAAACGAAAGGATCTAGAGCATGCTCTTCAGCGGAAGACCATACAATGGCAGAAGACCCCAGAACAAAAAAAATTAGGTGAGTTGGTTTTGTCGGTCGTGTGTTTGTTTTATAATATCTATTATACATGCTTCCAAAAATAGTGGCTATATCTGATTAATTTTGACATGAACTTGAATGCAGAGCCGGGAACTGGAACAGGGCGAGAGATTGTGGTTAGTATATTTTCCTTACACTAAAAATTTGATGTATACTGATTGTTATTTGATAAAATGTTGATATACTTTGAATTTTGTCAATATATCAATATTATTTCTTCCTGTAACTCAAGTCTTCTAGAGGAATGTTTGATGTACCTTGAAAATGATGTTATTCTTTTTTTGGTTTATGTAACAAGAACCTGTATAAAGGATGAAGAGAGGTTTACAATTACATGTCCCTTGAATTAATGCAACTGTTGTATTTGCATTCGCTCATCATCAAACATCCCCAAATATGTTGCTAAAAGTATTTGGTTGCAAGTCATGATCTTTAAATTTGGGTTTTTGGGGATATAGCAGAAGTTCAGCGAAACTAGCGCTGCCTGCATCTGATGCATGTACCATACTCACTTAGATACTGTCACTTACTGTCATGAATTCACTCTTGTTCTCTATTTCCCACTACCTCATTCATTGGATGAACAATATTACTTAAATCTTAATTTGTTGCTCTTGAAGTTTCAAGGTTTCAATTGGGAAAGCTGGAGAAGGCAGTGGTACCTGGAGTTAGCTCCTAAAGCCGCTGATTTATCAAAGTGTGGGATAACTTCAATATGGCTCCCACCACCGACAGAATCTGTAGCTCCTCAGGGTCTGACTTCATTTCCATTTTCTTTTACTTTTTATGAGACAAGACACTTTCATAATAAATTTCATGATTGTTTAATGATGTTTCAAAGTTTATGCCATTGTAGTACTGTTATGCCAAGTATATTTTCATTTCCCTTAGCTTGTATATATGTACACACTGCCAGTCTGCTCCTTAGGCTAGTAATACAGGTGTTGCACTCATAAGTGTTGTAGAAATGGGAAACGGCATGTTATATTGTTATAATTTGATAAAAGAAGAGAAACCATTTATAGATGAACTCTAAATATATAAGTATGAAATATGCATAGTCTAAGGCTTAATCTTGGGAAACAATTAAGCTATTCTGATTAAGGCATAACCAAGGAATTCCATAAACTATTGTATTCTGATTTGTCTCAACAGGCATCACCTGCAATTTTTACTAGGTTCTTCAAACAACATTTGTTGAAATATTGTATGACATAAATGTCGTAGGGGAGATAGCTATATGGAGAGAAGTGAGTGAACACGCTAGAAAATGATGTGGTTTGGCCATTAAAAGGCCTTCATCTACACCCGAAATTAATACCCAAAGTGCTGAATCAGTATTCAGTAACTTGATATGCCGAGTACAATGAACCCATATTTATTATGGGTGTAAAACGGGATGATACCAGTTACAAGAACTAATCTAACCGATTATTATGACCCCATAATTTTGCTCCATCTCTCAAACCACATGATTTAGTCTACAGTCAACTTTCATAATTTATCAGGTAAGTCAATAGAGTTCAACAATAATCTTCTTTTTGTTGACATTTTTTAACTTCAAATAACATTAGATTTGATTAATTGAAGGCCCGTCTTATTTCTGATTTATGCAGTATTGACAAATAACGTGTGCAGGTTATATGCCATCTGATCTTTACAACTTGAACTCCGCATACGGTACCCTGGAGGAACTTAAATATTGTATAGAGGAAATGCATAATCATGACATTCTGGTACTTTTTTTATCTTCAATTTCGTAGGATCAGTATTCCATATTAGACCTTGATTTCTGAACAATTCAGCTTTGCATGTTAAGTTTATCAGGTCAACTTTTCTAAACAAGAATTTTAGTTTCGCCTGAAGTTTTAACCACTGTAGCACTTATTACTTTCCTTTTAACATATCTAGTGAATTTACATGACTGTGGCCGCAGCACAATGTCATTTCCTCTTGTCTTCGTATATGATTTTTCTTTTTTAAATAAAATATGTGCATGGTTTTTTAACAAGAGTTGCATGAATTCAGAGTAGGGTTGATTTGATCCCTGTGTCTATGTTATAAAGAAATAGTAAACTTTTCTTACTGTTGGCTATTTTCTCTCACACTTGAAATGTTCTATCTGTCTGTATAGGTCTTGGGAGATGTAGTACTAAATCATCGTTGTGCGCATAAACAGGTACGGTATTTTGTTTCATGTAATATTTTATTTTAACTTCCTAGGTAAAATTTGAACCATGTTTCTTTTACACAAGCAGCATTCATTATATGTAGTACACTGGGATCAGGAGTAGGTTGCTTTGATATCAAGGTTACATTTAAGTGCTCATGTAGGTCCTTAACTGAATTTACTGGTAGGTTTCTTCTAGTTCTGGTTACCGAACCAAATAGTTAAGAAAATGTATCTGTTGACTTAAGTTTCAGAATTCAGAGTTCCATTGCTATCTTTCTTATCTTTAAATATATTGGAATATCATTAGAGTTCTTAGCATCATATATGTGCCTTATTCTCTCTATTCCTACTAGGAGCAGCTTTGAACTTTATTTTTTACCTTTTTAGAATAAAATTGGACTTGTCAATATTTCCCCCTATTTTAAAACTGATAAAACTCATACCTTAGTTACTGACTTGAGCATACAAAAACATCTTTATATTCAAAATTACTTGTATTGTCGTTCGTCGTCCTAATATGGTCAGCTTTTGTATTTCAGAGTCCAAATGGTGTTTGGAACGTTTTTGGTGGAAAACTTGCTTGGGGACCTGAAGCAATTGTATGCGATGATCCAAACTTCCAAGGACGTGGAAATCCTTCAAGTGGTAATTTGTTTTCGTTCTACTCTGCATTGGTGAAAATATAAATGTGGTGAACTCATAACTGCCATTTCTATAGATGCTCAAAAGGTATAACTTGTGACAGTTTTAGAGGATCATCTACCGCAATACTCCCGCCAGACTTGATATAGAACCTGGTGGATTATATATTATAAAATTGGGTTAAATCTTTATGGACCTTTTGGAATGTTAATTTTAAAAATAAAAAATAGCCCTTCAGACATTTTTTTTTATAATGAAAAATCTCCTTGAGAGTGTTCAGAAATTATGGTTGCCCTTAAAAACCCCATACTAAAAATGACAACAATAGCCACTAAAGATGCATTTTTCTAATAAATTGAAGTCACCATCATCTTACTCTCTAAAATCAAAATAATATCAAAAGTTATCAACACAAAAGTTACCCAAAATTAAAATTAGAGTACCAAGTTAAGAATTATTTTATTTGAAATATTTTCATATTTTTGAAAACCATGTTTGAAAATTGTTTGATTAGTCTAATTTTTTTTTCTTTTTATATTCATTTGAAAACTTACAGGTGACATTTGGATTAAAATTTTCAACAGGAATGAAAATGATATTCTTATTGTACTTGTTTGGCTTATAATTTTTCAGTCATGAGAATGGCTCTGAAATGGGAATCCCATTTCCTTTCCCGTTCTTGATTCACAATCTCATTCTAAACTTTTAATCCAAAGACTACCGAAGTGAAATGAAATGAAAAAAATGTAATTTCCTATGTTCATAATTCTCATTATCCAATTTCTTAAGGGTAAACCACTTTTTGCCTGGCAAGGGGTGTAAGCAAGAAATTAGTCCAAGGGCTAAAACTTTATACCTTTGAATTGTCTAGGTGGTTCAAAAAGATTTAACTCCAATAAAAAAACTCTATTACATAAAAGCCAAAGGAAATGAGAGTCAATAAAGTGAGCTAGAGGAGAATACACTTTGATATGCAATAGTATAAAATTCTACTCTAACCTAGATGCTATTGGCTTCTATGCCTTGAGCCTTTTATGTACAAATTCTTCTAGAGTTAGTCATGTGAGTTTTCTTGAACTCAATTCATTTGATTTTTTAAGAAGATATTACCACCGTTAGAGTATAAAGTTAACATTGAGCCTTCAAAAGATCAACTTAAACTTCAGTTGAGCTGGTCCTCTTACATAGTATCAAAGCCTTGTTTTTAGAGGTCACAAATTCGAGTCCTGCCGCTACCATGATTAAAAACATGTCGGAATATAGCACAAGTTAAGAAGAAGACCTATGCAAGGACCACGTGCGAAGCGATAATGAGTTTGCACGTGAAGGGTGTACAACTTTTAGTTGAGTAAGTCCTCTTACAATCATGTTTAGTTCGAAATGTGAATCTCTGATAATGAACATTTTTTTTAAATACTTCTGTTGTCAATAATTCGTAGACTTAAAAGTTAACTTACTAATCATCAAACCACCCAAAAAATGTCATAATACAAGCGGTCCTGGCAGATCCATATAAGCACATGAAAATTAAAGTATAATTCATGATTGGCCATGGTTTTTCTTAACCTAGTGTTGGCACTTGGCAGTATATTTTCTCAAATATAATGATCTGACCATCAATACATTCATCGAACCAAAATATAATGGCATAACCACAAAAGCATATAGTAAGTAGCTAATACAAAACAATATACCAAAATAAGTCTGGGGGAGCAACAAGACTATTTGGCAAAATAATAATATGGAAGCTAGATATGGGACAGTTGGTCTTGAGAGATTGCATGTAAGGAGTCCAACCTACCAGTTTATTCATTCATATATCAATTGTATATTTGTCTTAGAATTGTAACAGTGAATTCCAAACAAGTGGTAATCCCAAAAGGCTACACATCTTGGGTGGAAACCAAAAGACATCACCAGGAAAGTCTCCAAGTAAACATGGGAATCGGTGATTATATGACTTGCACTTCCAAGACTGTGGATAGATTCTGTGTATTAAATGCCCACATGAAGCGTTCCCTACTACAACTAAGAAGTTCAATACTTCTTTATCTTGTCCCCGCCTATCTTCTCTTTTTGTCAAGTTTCCTCTAGTTTGCCTAACAGAGATATTCTGGGATTTTGTTGAAGTGGTGATTTTCCCACATTGGATAAATATGAAAATAATGAGCTAAATATAATGGTGCAAGTGAAATCCTACTAACAAAGTTGACCTTTTAGTATGGGAAGCCCAAGCCATTATGTGTAGCCCGTTGTCAAATTTAACAGATTTGTCAATCGCTCATTGAGCTTGATTCCATCGCTGATCATTTTAGTTATATATGCTTGGCTTGTATAACATCAGGCATATAGGAGTATTTCCCTTTTCGTTAACTGCTTTTTGAACTTTCTGTAGGTGACATATTCCATGCAGCACCAAATGTAGATCATTCTCAGGAATTTGTACGAACTGATGTAAAGGGGTGGCTAAACTGGCTTCGTAATGAGATTGGTTTTGATGGGTGGCGCCTTGACTTTGTTAGGTAAAGATGTTCACTTTCTGTTTCGAGTATGACATATTTACTTGTACCCGTTACAAGTCAAATTCTTTGCTTTTGTTTTTTTTTCTCTGTGCATTTTCTTTTAAATTATAAAGAAGAAATTGGAAAGAATTGATTGAGGAATCAGAATGTAGGTGCTGCCTGGTTGGAATCTCCCCCTCTAACCTTCTCTTTGGAAGGAATTTGGAGGGGAGCCATTAATCTAATCTGAACTTTTCTAGAACCTCAGTTACATGATAATGTAGGGCTATTGTATCTTACATTTAATGAGAGGGTACATTGACTGTGTTTCTAAACTTTCAATGTCAAAAATCTGCCATCCTCAACTAAGAATACAAAAGCATTTTAGACATTCCTATACCCTAAGGTTCTTGAATGTCCTGATGATATCAATTATGGATTTTATGTATCTATGAGTAATTAAGTTGATCTGTGGGACAACCAAAAAGTTTTAACACATATGATTACTCTAACAGTAATAAAAAGGCAGTTCTTGCCTATGAAACAATAAAATAAGCAATATTAATAATAGTAAAGTAGTGCTGATGTTGTATGAGGATGTAAAAGATCTTTGCTTCAGAAGGTTCGGATACCATATAATAAGTTTTTTTTTTTTTTTTTTTTTTTGGGGGGGGGGTGTGGTGCATCTTTTATCATTGATGTGAGCTTTTACTATATACATATGGCAAGAAAGGGATTAACGATTAAGGAAGTTAATGGAAGAATATGCTGTGAACTTAGATATTTATTTCATCTGTCTAAAATTTCTCATATGTTGTTCAAAGCTAGCCTAACTTAAGCATACTGGAATTATCTGTTGTCAACCACACATCAGTTTGGTTCTGATGAAAAATTGGGATTCTTTTTACAGCTTACACATTTAAGTACTTGGCTCTACTAATTTGTAGATGGGCACTAATGACTCATTTTCTCCTGTCTGCAGAGGCTTCTCTGGTACTTATGTGAAAGAATATATTGAGTTCTCAAATCCTGCCTTTGCGATTGGAGAATATTGGGACAGTTTAGCATACGAGAATGGTGATTTGTGTTACAACCAAGGTAGACTCTTCTTGCATGTAATTTTTAATATAATTATATATTGAGTATTCAGTTTTAATCCTTTCCGGCTTTCCTACAATGAAGCTTCACCACCTTCCCTTATAGTTTCAGTTTTACATAATATGTAATTTTGATCAAGCTACAGGGTAGGCTGATAAAAAAAACATCATTATGACATTGAAGATTCTTGTTTGTGACTGGAAATCTTAATTATTTGAGAGTGACAAACCATAATTAGCACCTTTCAGAGAGGGAGTATTTATAAAATGCTATAGCTTTCTTAGTTTCATCTGTTACCTGGAGTCTAGAACCATGATCTGGCAGTTTCCCTTTTATCAGTTCTGCTTTCACAAAATTTAGTATACATCAGACATTAATCCATAAAAGCTTCATTGG
>JAYMTJ010000135.1:0-17345 GCA_036897525.1 Pelargonium x hortorum | reverse complement strand
AAGTGAGTCTTATGTCTAGTTCAACAAAAAAGAAAATGCCAAGACTTTAATCGTAGTTTGTTGTCTTAAGTGCTTTATTTACAAGGTTCTAATCCCATAAAAAATGCTTACTGACTTACTACCCCACAACTTGTTTTATTAGTCTTTGCTGCTAGACCTTTCCTAGGAACTGGAGACTTTAGAGCTACACTGGCAAAGAGAGGAGATTCTGTTTCACTTGCTATTGACCTAGATATACCTTCTTTCCTTTCCATTAGCAGAAGAACTCATACAAATTGTCAAGCAAGCTCGCCTTTGCTTGCAATCCCAATTGAATCTAGATTCTGTGAACTTCCTTTACTGTCAGTCATTTAGGTTTAGGATCGGAAGACTCTCATCCAAGTAAACACTTGCCTAGCTATCCTTATATATTATCTATTCCTAAGAATTAATACACCTGACCCGGGTTCCATTAGAGCACCATCAACAGGAATGTACTTCTCCTTGGTACAGTCCCTAGCTTTCACTGACACAGTTGTTAGCTCCAAGTCCACAAGAAACTGTCCCTATTGTATTTACTCCTTCACTTCAAAAACCCGAGACTTCTTATATTAGTCTTAAGACAATTATACTCCTAGAATTGAAAGAGTTCAAATCTGTAAAAAATACAGGGTTCACTCGTTATTTATAATAAAAATGGGCATAGAATCCGCTTGAAAAAAAAATTAGAAATTTTCTTACATACCTAATTGGGAGACTCCTGTATTATGACTTAATTTGAAAACTTTGTAGAGCTCTCTTCTATTCTAATATTAAGGCACAACACTAGGTGGGGGTCTACTTGAATTAAGGATTCCTGAGAAAGAAAAGAAAGAGGCTCGAGTAATGCTCTGTTAGAACCTGATTTACTAAATCTCTCGCATATCAAGTGTCAAAGTTTCAGTTAGATCTTGTTATACCCTACCAAAGCTCAGTAAACACCCCGTGTGGGCAGCCTGTTCTTCTCTTTTTTTAGTATCCTCTTCGTTTTTTGGAAACCAGAATCCATCTAACTTTTTGTGACATACTAAGTTCTCTGTTAGACTTTAGACTTAGGTCTTTATTATTGATATTTTTGAGTAGAAACCGTAAATATAGAGTTACAGGTGTTGAGAAAAATTCCTCTACTGAAATAGAGAGGAATTCCGTTCTTTTTATTATTCAGGAGGATAGTTAAGACTAAAAGAACCCTGCTAATGAAAATTATACACAACTTTTAGGCAAAGAAAAGGAACGGGATATTACTACAACCAAGAAGAAGGAAATGCCTTTAATTAGTGGAAATACGGAAACACAAGAGCAACTTACCAACACTCAAGGTTTGTACTATCCTATTACTCCCTTTTTATATAGAAGGTACTCCCTAACTAGCACCATAAGCGTAAGCCAGAAACTTTAGAATCTTTGTACTATATCATTTTATTTGTATCCCCCTGTAAATACCTTTGAAAATGTTGCAGGAGGTCTCTAAAACAACTCATTTCTTAGGAAAAGGAACCTAGAGCTACCCTGTTCGGATGATATAGGCAACCCAGGGTTTTAAATAAAATATTATTCACATTTTACCAACCAACCACTTAATAAATAGGATAACTGGTTAGATAAAGAGCAAAAAAGAAAGGTAAAGGGGATCCCTTTTTTTTTTTTTATAACTCATGCAAAGTGAATAGTTTTATATCTGACATAAGCCTTTGCAGGGCGTTGCGCCGATAAAATTTCTAATTTAGATACAGTCTCTTACAAGAAAAATACCAATCCTCGGTTATAAATTGAATTCACATTTAAGTCTTGACTTGAAATCTAAGAAATGAAATGGGAGAGTTTGCCTGGCAGTACTGTTCGACTAAAAGCTGCAAATATGCCTATTTTTGAATTATTCATTTTTTTTCTAAAAACTAAGAATTTGGCCTATAAATATAAACTTAGGGTCTCCTTTCATTATGATCATTATGACAACCACAAGATGGCTGGGATCCGCCAGGACCAGCAAACTTTTAAGGTATTTATCGTTTTAGTTAATAGTATCCCAAGTAACTTGCTCCTATACTTGTTTATTTCTCAAAGGTATTTTGCCTTTCTGGGAACAACCCGACTCTTTTTTAGTTACAATTTTTGGAGTCTTGATACTGAAATTGCCTTGTTCCGGGTTTGGGATTCTAGCAAAGTTTATAGAGACTTAAAGGGGGAATATGCTTTAGTCCGTCCTTAACGAGAACTCGAGCCGTTTTGATTGCTTCCTCGTTCACTATCTGAGATTGGAAGTCTATTTCAAAAGCAAAAGGGGCTACTTTATGTACCTAATTTCGGGGACCCCGTTTAAGGGAGGATTTGATTTCAAGGCATTTCGAGTTTAAAAGATAGCTCAGAGGATTCCCTGGTATGTTTTTTAAGGCGTGCCCTACAGTGTAAACAAGACGCCTTCTTTGGATTGAGACCTCGTACTTTCGTATCTTTTATAGGAGAGATACTTGAATCTATAACATAACTTTTTCTTAACATCCCAAGAGATTCGTAGCTTATCCTAGCAATACCCGGAGTAAGAGTGAATAAGGTACGCGTGGATGGTCTCCGAAGCAGCCCCCTTGCTATGTGGAATAGCTAGGCTTTGAGTTTACCAATAAGTTTTTTTTTTTTTAATTATAAAGAAGGTAAGCCCACCTTTATTTGTTTGTATAGGGAGTTTTTAGTTAGTTCAATCAAATGTAAAGGTGTGCTGGCATTATAAACTTGTCTCCTCCTCGACACAGACGGAGCGCTCCCTCTCTTACGAAGCCTTGTTTTGCCCTGTTCTCTTACTTTTTGAAAGACCTAAAGTCAGAAGAATTGAAAAGTAAAACCGGGTATTAACTTTGAAATACGTATAGGTCGCCGGTTAAGTTCCGGATCCTCAAGTTAGCCTTTAAGAAGTCTGCAATCTAGGGAATTTTCTATCTGAGTTTTGTATTAAAGTTTTTAGGTTCCGGTTTCTAGAAAGTAAAGAATTTCATTCAAGTAAAGTAAGTCAAAGAAAATAAGTTCTGAATATAAGGATGTACTACTAATCTCTCTAAGGCACTTCCCTCCCATACGAGAAACCCAGGGCACAAGAGGAAATCCCCTTAAATCTTTCTCGGTTTAGTACTTTGCTCTCTAGCAAAGCAATCTACAGGAAGTTTATTTTATTAATAGATATAGCTGTAAGTTAGTAGACTCCCCCTAATGGTATAAGACTGAACAAGTCAATCAAAGGCTCTCTAATTCTAATAAGGGGAATTCGAGGATTTGCTATCATGTGTCCTTTCTTTTAGAATTTCCGGGTAAAATTCTTTTGTTTAGTAAGGGTTTTTCTATAAAGATAAGCAATGAATTTCGAGTAAGTGAACTCAAGTGAAAGAGGATCCAGTCCTGCCCTGCCAGGTATCTCCGTGAAAGCTCTAGCAAATCTAGTTATAGAAACACAAGTTAAGTCAGTTTCTTTTAGGTTTCCTATTTCTGATTTTAAGGGTTAAAGAATCAATTTTCCCGCCTGTGAAGTAAGAGAGGTTCCTGTTTTCTAGTCCTAAGGTAAGTAAGGAAAGTTAGAGTTAGCTGGGTATTTTCATTTTAAGATTTTTGTCAAGTGGCAACTGAAAGTCTGGTTTCTACTTGTGGGTTTTTAGTAAGGTGTTCCATCTATACTATACGAAATAGAATAATAACTTTCTTATACTTCTATTATACTATCTATCTTATGAATACCAATAACAACAGAATACATTTATAGCTCCACCACAGGTACACTGGTAGGTACACAGGCTCAGGGTCTCTCTTCTACAGGTTATGGGTTAAGCTCCTAATCCTGAAAGAAGTAAGTCATTTGGAAAGCTCATTCATTATATTAGAAATAATAGGTACCCGTTTTTTCTAGTCTAGTTAAATAAGGAATTAGAAAGTAGGTCCGTACGGTAAATCCTACAGTTTATGGGTTTTATGTATCCCCCACTGCTTACAAGGCTAACTACAGATAAATAAAAGGGATTTTCTTTTGTTTTGTATAATAACTTAAGCCTTTATTGTACTCATTTGTGTATTTAGAATCTTAGGTTTTCTTGGAATTGGAAGTCTTTTAGACTCTTATGAGTGTGCCTCTTGCTTACAGTATCCTAGTATTGGCTGGCTTGTTGCCTAGGGTTTCTGGGTTTTCACAATTCCAGATAGTAAATTAAAGACTTTATTCTGTAGTAAAGAAGTGAAAGTTATCCTAGCTATAATAGGTATTTTAAGATTATGAAAGCATGGAAGTAGTTTAAGTTCTGAGTCTTTTTTGGACTATAATCCCTTCCTAGCTTAGTTTATAAAGTAAAGGTAATGAATAAATAGATGAAATCCAATGTTTTCTGAGAAAGACCTTTTCTTTTTCTTTTAATAGTATTCAGGGGTAAAGAAGCTTTGTATATGGCAGCTTTCTAGGTTATACTGCAAAAAGTAGGGTTAGGGTAGGTTCTAGGTTTTACTTTTAAGATAAGAGTCTGGGAAGTCACAATTACGAGTATTTATTAGGTTTTCTCTAAGTTAAGAAGGATTTTCAGCTCAAGGTCATTAAAAGTTGAAGTAAGCTCCTTGAGGCAAGATCAAACCTAGCCCATTTTTGTAACTAGGAAGCCCCTGTTTACCAGAACTCCTAGTTAGTAGTAAATTATGCCCTACCTTCCTAACTAATAACAGATGCTTTTCGAAATAAGGAATCCTACTCCACTAGCATGTAGTCCAAAGCGCACCACGCAATTGGCCTCGCCAACCAGTTGCTTTATTCACGACAACTTCTGCGTAAATATTGCCCATAAAACCCTATCTAAGTCCCTCCCCTTGTTTCCGGTAGTCTACCCCCTTCTATTATCGAAGTTAGTGTCAGTTTCTCATAATAGTTTCTAAAGCTCCCATAAAAGCCTTATCAGAAAGAATCTACTGTGTGCATCCATTTTATGAGATGTTGCACAATATGCTCTAAGCTGTACACCCATATCCCGCTTGATTTAGCGCGTTATCCGAATCGACAGGAATTGGTTGAGCCATGGATAAGAGCCCTCTCACCATGATTAACAATACCAGGCTCCCGGAGATTTACTAAAAGCTTAAGTAAGTGTAAATTTGGGCTAAAAGGCGTAAACTGTCATATTGCTCATAATTCTTGCTTTAAATTGCCTCAACTAAAGTAATAGGGGGGATGAAATAAAGCCCGTTTTCGGTCAGTACCAACTTTTGTTCTTTCAACTCCAGTACTGGGGAATGCAATCCTAGAGAATAACTTGGGTTTTAAGTTACAAGCTAAAGCAAAGACTAAATAAAGGAACCCCTTAACAAAGAGCTTAGAGGTAACCTCTATATAACCAAACTAAGAAGTAGAAAAGGGATTCCTATGTAGAGTAAAACAAACAAACCCTTTTTAAGAACTAGCAAGGATTTCAATTCTCTCAAAATGGGACTCCCCTATCCGTATTTCTATTCATTTTAGGCCCCGGTTTTACTTACAGCTTTACCTTCTATTCTATTACGGGATCTAGATTCCCTGCAGTTATTTCTAGGCTTAGATTTATCTCCTCCCCTGGGTTAAAAAAAAGTACCCTAGCTTGAGATTTTGCATAAAAGTTTAAGCCCTTATAGCAACTATCTTGCTTATTAGAATTCCTTACGACTCTAATTATCTATTTCTAGAGGAATAGAGTTTATAGGGTTCTAAAGTTATATCCTTTACCCGTTTTCTTAAAAAAAACCTGGAGGTGAGGCAGATAAAATAGATTTTCCTAGTTTTTTTTAGGATTAAACTTGTTCAGAATTAGACTGAGGAAAGCAAGCTCTACCTGACTTTATTTATATGGATTTTATCCTCAAAAACAGTAAGAGTATTTCTTTTCTATCTCAAAAGTAGGTAAATAACCTCTCCTTTTTAGAATTCTGATACACTTACACACTCTATATTCATTCTTGACTAGATTGCCCTAAGAGTAATCGAAAAAGAGACTTTTTATTTAGTATTTAGACTTTACCCTGAATATTCTACCTCTGTTTAGTAAAAGCTTGGGAAAGACTCCACTCAATCATTTCTACTTTAGCCCCCTCCACAAACAAGGCTGCCTAAGATTTATAAAGTCAAGAAAACTCTCCTTTATATCTACAACTACTCCATTGCCTTTACGGGAAACTCCTTACTTTAATTCTTAGAACCTCTCTAGCAGCTGTACCCTTCGTAGGAGATATAACTCTCTTAGCTAGACTCTTTTTCTGTATCTTATACAGAGCTTTCTTATTAGTCTTGATACCAGCAACTTCCTAAATATAAGTCAAAAAAATAGGTATTTAGATAGAGGCCCTAGATAGAAGGAGCTTACCAGCTTACGCTTACTTAATTATGACTTACCAGTCCTAAACGTATAACCTAAATAACTTATAGAATTTACATACTCTAGACTCTGGGACCCCTAAACCCTACTTTAAATCCTAAATATTCCAGTCAAAATTACCTTGTACTCAAAACGGGGCACTCCTTAATAGAGGGATCCCTATATATTTACATTAGTAAATAGTTTTACGTTTTAGAAATGTTAAAGAATCAAGGGAATACAAATTCGATAGAACAATCCTCAAGCCATTATCTATAATATCCTTTATCGCTTTATCGATAAGGGGTCTTGGGGTACGTTGGAAGCTTTTCGGGGCAGTATTTACTTTACTATATAATAAATAGAATTCAGACTAATCTTCCTAATCCTGGATTAGTTGAGATGGCTTGTATCCTGTAAAACCCCTATTCAGAGAAACTCATTTGTAAAGAATCTCTAAACCTGTAAAATTATACAGCATTACTTTAAACTCAGGAAATCCCTTAAGTTAAGGTAATAGGAGTCAATCCTAAGAGTTGGTAAAAGGAGGTCCTCGTTATCTTTCTAACTCAAGACAAGCTCTTCTTGGTTATCTTGACAAACCCTATGTTTTTTTTAATCTAAACAGATAATAAAGCAGTTGTATAGGAAGAAGAGAAACTCCCACTAGATTGCACCACATATTAAGGGATAGTACTTAGAATAATTGCTTTTGCTATGCGTTTCTAAAAGTCAAAAAGGTTATCCATAAGGTTTTTTATTTGAATAATAGTAAAGAGAAATCTGTTACTGTCTCTAAAAAAAGACAGGATTCTGAATGGAAATATATGAGATTACTTCTTTTGTTCCTCAAGATTCAAATACCTTATGTATGTTTGGGAAGTTCTCTAAAACTAGGAATAGAAGGTCTGCTCTCTTGTCTGTCCCTTGCTTCCCCCTTAATTTGTATTCTGAAGGCTGCTCTAATTCCGACAAAGATAGTGAGTAGATGTAGAGCGAAAGTCATTTGTTTGCTTCAGGAGTACTCTCAGTTGAAATGAAAGGCTGTAAAAAAAGACAAATAGAAAAAATGAGTAAACCGGCTTCCACTTGACTTTTAGTGACTGAGTCTTGCTTATCAAATTATGTAGAGAATTCTGCACCCTTTCACTTTAATTATTAATTATTCGGTACTTAATAGCAATGAAAGCTGGGTCATTTCTTTCTCTAAAAGGACACTGAAAAAAGAGCGCCTATCTGTAAAACGTCTTATGCCCCCTATCGTAGTCTACTACAAACCTAGGAAATTCCAGACTTCATTTAACTTTAACCTCTTAAAAAACCGTTATTTAGAATTCAGAATTTAGTTTAGAAAGGCTGGGGAAGTAAGCTAAGAAAGACTGAGAAAGATTATCCAACAAGTCAACAGAAGGGAGATCCCAGTGTTACAAGGAAGGGTATGCACTATACTATACTATACTACTTACGAATCTAACTTACGACTAACCGATATTGTGTAGAATAAGTCTGTTTTGTTTACTTCTCTAGAAGAGCCAAGGTAAAGGATGACGACAGGATACACGATTCTATTGCTGCTTAACTAGAAATGACTGACAGGCAATGATTAAGAGTAACGTTTCTCGGCATAAGGACTCGGTTTCCATTGAAAGACATAGTCCGGCGGCTACTCAGACTAAGCGTTGACAGATGCAAGAGTTTACATTACAAATAGGTAGAGCAAAGACTGTAACTTATAAAGCACTGAAAGGATCGGCGTCTTCCTTTGGAGTACTTGCTCAGAAAGATAAAATACATACAAAATGGATGATTCCAAATAAAAGATAGGATATAGAAGAAAGCGTTCTTATCATCTTATCAGAGTCGGCAAAGCTCTTACAAAATGAGATCAAAGCTTTGACTAATTAAGAAGGGTTTCCATACAAATACAAAAATGGTAGAAATCAAATATGTTGCGAACTGATTCCTGTTGATACCGTTTTAACTAACCAAGGGGTGTTTCATATTGACTTTGGAAACTATACAACCTATGTGAATACTGGAATAGAATGACTATAACTCAAATTCAATTCCAGATTAGAACCTGCGTACATTACATAATTCAAGTCTTGACGTAACCACTTTGTCAGAAAGATGTAGGTAGCCTCCTAATACCACAGAGAATGTTGACAAAAGGTAGATCAGATTCACGTTTATTCTATAAAAGCGATTTCAATTCCATCTTTTGCGCTCCCAATGCGTTTACAGGAAAACTAGAATGAAAGCTAAGGACACCTCCTAATCCAACTCAAGCTCAATTATGGTCAAGAGCTACCAAATCTTTAAAACAATCTCAAATCTCAACCTGTACTAAACTCAATTAAAGGCTCCTGAACCTACTCATGATAAGGTACTCAAACAACCCTTCCTAGCTACACCTGCAATCCCAAAGGGTATCCGGTTTCTTATCCTCGACAATAGAATCAGGTTTCTACCATATCAATGTCTGCTTAACTCCCAAAGCCGGAATTCCTTAAATTAAGTTCCAAATCCCTAAATACCAAGTTAAGGCTTACTATGATACCAGAACACATTCCTCTAGCGACACTGTCTACAGATAGAAGAGTCCTCTCTACCCAGAAATTCTCCTTGCAACAAAACTCAGAAACCAAGGCAATTCTAATTGACTCTGTGATCTTAAACTAAAACAGGAATTAAAGTCTTATCCTTTAGCCGCACTTCCTTAGGATATTCCAAAGCGACTACAATTATATAGAGAGTACCTTTACTTGCTATACTGAATTATCGGAATAAGGACTGCTCTTCCCTGTTAGCTACAACTAGAACTACTGCTAGAAGCAACACTTGCTATACCATTAAACATGGGAAAGTCAGAAATTCCTTTAGCTACAGCAACACTGCTTACAGGTTTCCATTAACCAACCGAAGAACTAATCAGTGATTAAGAGAGTCCTTCTAATATAGTATCCTAAATTCTTTGTCAGCTCATAAACCTGCTATCAAGAATTCTAAATTCCCAATACAAATACAGGAACTTTCCTAAAACAAATAGCAGCTTGCATGCAAAAGACCAAAGAATATAAACCAGGAATTATTCTATTGCTAAACTGGTAAACAGGAACTCATTTTAGCATTTCTAATCTTCCTTTAGCTTTAGTTTCACTTTACCTTTGCCATACCCCTTAACAAGACTAGGAGACGAATGCGGACTTGTTATATACTATATTGCTTTCTTCATTCTGGTCATGCTTTTAGGATCCTGGTATAAAGAGAATATATTCTAAAACAAGGTTTCTAAAAGGAATTATACTACAATTATCTGTTATCTACAGTCTATCCCATTAGAATCAGAATCTGCACTTGCTTAGACCTAGATTTACCGGAATTCAATTACTTGGTTTAGATACAGAATACAAACCCTAAATTTGACAGGTTAGGAACTCAGCAGCAGGCTGTTTGTTACATTAAAATAAATGAGAGTAATAAGCTCATGTCCAAATAGCAACAAAATCTTAGAATCAATGCCGACTTGACTGCTGCCAGCTTTCCATTAACCCTTAACTCCTTTTAGCTACACTCATAAGAAAGTCAAGGCTAAAGAAAGGAATCCACGTTAAAACAACCCTGTAGTTTCTAGAATACCTTTTTATCAGTAGTTTAAGTACTCTGTAAGCAGTTTGTACATTTCATTTAATTCATATCATAAAATGCTCCATTTCCTACATTTCAAATTCTTTATCAAGGGTCTTTGAGCCCTTACCATGCTTTAGAATTCCTTGTTTTTTATCTACTTGGATCCTAGCATGACATAAAGCAAGTAGCTTCCCTTTATTAGATAGAAAACCTTTGCCTTGTTCATCAGGAATTCTTATCCGGAATTTGGGAGTCGACTAACTTAGAGACTGGAAAAGCATAGCTACCGGTTAATGGAATTTCCCAATTATTAATTAAGAAGTCTGAAATGGAATACCTAATACCATAATCTAAAGAATCTAAATTCCAACAAAATAGAGGTACGTACCCGGAGAAGCCCGCCTGCCAATGAATTTCCATTAAAGCTAAAGCAGCTACTGCTAGAGATACTGGAAAGCACTTCCAACATATACTCAGGAATAGAAAAGAATTGAATAATCTAGAATAGCCAGTTCAGATACACCTTGTACAGAATACTTATACCGGAAAAAATCATTACTTCTTAAGGCAACTACTAAGGCAAATAGACTACAGCCTCCCACAAATAGACTAACTACAACAATTGAAATAGAATAATCCCATCAAAATAATGCCCATTTTCCATGCATGGATTATCTTTTTTTCACATAATCTCTTATATTAAGCTTTTCGAAAATGCCTCTTTTCATAAGTAACCTGAATTTTGGTGCAACGAACTTCTGGGAGATATACCTTATGTCTTTAACCTTCAGCTCTCAACAGTCAATCCCTTGCAGCTCTAGGAATCCCTATGATCCCAAGCTAGCAATAATACAGAGGCAAAAAGGAGGTCAATACCAAGGGAAATTCCTCTTAATAAATACCAAGGCACCAGTCAATCCTAAGCTAAATACCTATGAAATAGCTATAGAAAACTCTCAGGAAAATCCCAAGACTTGGTTGAGAATACTAACTAAAGTGGGGGAAAATCCTAACTTGTGGATAGCTAACAGAATAGCTAATACAGAGGGGAATTGCCTTTACTGGATACTATCTTGGTTAAGGTGAATTGAAATCAAATGGTTTTATGCATGAAAACTAAAGGAAAAGGATGCAAACTTGAAGAGCTGTTAACGAGCTAATGAGCTTACTTACACATGTCTGATACTTCCCATACTTATTATAAGCTATTTCCTAAAGCCCTCAAAACAGGTAGACTCCTTACTTTTTAAGCTACAAGAACCTACTTAAACTAAGAAATTCTGGGATAAAGAAAATCCCATTCATTAGAGAACCTCGCTAAAAAAGGACTAAATGAAAGGATTAAGAACTAAACCAAACAAAATGTTAGTAAATGTTCTTTATCTTGAAGGTACTCTGTAAGCAAAGCAGTTCATTTAACTCATAACTCGATTCCCTGCATTTAAGAAATTCCTTTTCTTCTCAGTCAGGGATTTTTAGTAGTAGTGTATTACCCAGTACGGTCTTTGAGCCCTTATTTACCATAGTTTTAGAATTCCTTATTTTCTCATTTTTATAGTATTCAGGATACTTTAGAGCATAAAAGCAACTCCTTTATCATGAGAATCCCAGTTAAACAAAAAGAAAAGCTAAAATAAGGAAAACTGATTACTTCGAATAGGCCTAAATAACTCTCTAGAATGTTCCGGGTACTTCTCTAAGGTGGTTTGTACATTTGACTCGGAAACCTCTTTTGTTCAGGAGCTTACTAAAGAAGAATAACCGGGATCCATTCAAAACTTACTAGATAGACCTCATTTGAGCCCTACTTAGTTTTCTAATTCCTTGTTTCTTATGCTTCATATCTAGACCTACACTCTTAATAGCTGTCCCCATGCCTCTCTTCTTAGCTAAACCTGGAGTACCCTGCTGTAGCTATAATGTAATGTTACTAGGATTCCCAAGGGCCTATACCTTTCTTATAACCTATACTTCTCTTGATAATACCTGCAGCTAGAATGCTACTCTGTATCTTATAACCCTATCTTCTTATAGGGATTCTTCTTATGGTAGCGGGTACTTATTAGAATTATTATACTTAATAAGTAGTAGTAATGGGCTTTATAGGATAAGATAAGAGTAATAGCTATAGTTCTATATTGTTGTTAAAGGGATATTCCTGTTGTCTTTATTCTTATCTGTATCTAGGAAGTCCTAATAGTATGCCTATTATATTTATGTAGGCATCCGAAGGAAATGCCTTATACTAGTTTTAGATAGTACATTCACATCTACTGACTTGTCAAATTCCAGCCTAGTTAACCGTCTACTGCTTTACTTGTACTACATTTTAAAGGTCAATTTCTCTCAACTCAAAGTCAGAATCTCAAAGACTTAATGACCCAGATTGAGGACTATAAACTCTCTTAGCCCCCTTTAATTGGAAATTGAATTCCTTATACTTCTCCTTATACTTCACTGTTACTATATTCTAGATTCCTTTAAGTAAGATTAAGAGATTATTTAACAAATGAAAAGAGCTCCCCCTTTTCTATTTAGACTTTACCATAACCCCTCAGGCTCTTCACGAACCCCTTTGAAATAGGTCATAGAATCCTAATACTGCGCGCTACATCTTTTCCATTATAGGAGCGGGCCTTTGTTATGCTTTTCTAATTCCTAAGTGAAACTCATATTTAGTAAAAGTTATAGAAACCTCCTAGTTATCTATAGACCGACGAGAAATCCGATCTATAAAGGTCCTGGCAAAAGCTCTAGGCGGCCTTGCCCAAATAAATACCTTGTAAAACAAAAGGAATAAGACAACACACACCTCTTTGTATAAGTATAGTATCCGCTAAATAAAAAAAGTCTGTGTATCTAATCAAATCCCCTAATTTAATTAACCAAAGCAAAAGTTTGTTCGTTTGTAAGCCCTATCCAGGTCAGGTAGAAAAGGGTAATATATAGCTACCCGGGGATAATAGAAGTTTTACCTTAGTTTTGTGCCCTAGAAAACCAACCCTTAATGAATGTCAAATTATTAGGACCTTTATTTCCTATGCAGCTTTTAGAATATCCTGAATTCACTAACTCAAACTATAGACACATTTCACGATTAGAGCTTCCTTCATACTTGTCATAGCACCAATTCACAGGATATACTCAATTCTATTAGTTTCTTCCTAGGACTTATGATCCTATCTCAATATCTAAAGCACTCTATTTTCCGGGGCTTATCCTCAATCTAAGGATCCAATTCCTCCTTCTTAAACCCTTCTTGGGGCTTACATCTTACTAGAAAGCTTTTGTGCTCTCACTTCTAATGGGGATTTTCTTCCAACCCTTTCTCTCATTTCATACCTTTTCCGCCGAACACTAAACTTAAAAAAACCTTGTATCGAAAGCCCAAACGAATAGAGAATCAAAGAATTTATGAGCTTGCAAAAGAAACATAATCACTTAGATAAGAAAAGGATAAGAATGAATGAGCCCTTATTTTTATACATTCTCTAGGGCATTTAGTAGGTGTTTAGAGAGTCCATTCTATTATGACAAAGAGAAAGGTAAATAAAGGAGAGTGAGCTTATGTCCGCAGGTTCCAGGTTGAATTATTGTAATAAAAGAGACCTATATCAAGATATTTACTTAGGTAGGATAATATCTAAATAAGAAACTAGCCAATTCTTATTTCTTTGTTTCTCTCAACAGGAAATCTCCCTTAGAAAGTCCCCGTCTTCTCTTTAGTTCTTCTATGGCTTTCCTAAGACTTGTGTAAACGAAGAAACTGGTGGCTTGTGTATGTACTTTGGAGGAATATTTACGAAATTTAGGATTCGAACCGAGGGAATACTTGTCAAATTACGACTGTTTTAACGGGTTTAGAGAAATAAGAGGAGCCTATAGTAACATTGACTTATTCTTTATCTAAGGGTAAGGGTCCTTTACTATGGTTTATAATTACTTATCCTTATATTTTATCCCTACCCTACTAAATTGACTTAAGAGCAAAATCCTATAAAAAAAAAAGAGAATATATAAGTAGATAAAAAGAAAACTTGCATTGCTGAAGGAAACCATTACGAGACGAGTCCGTTTTCTTGACAAATAAAGGAATTTCCTTAGTTTAAAGTAATGCTGGGAATTTGACTGGCCTGTCTGTTAAAGAGAGTTTCAACCAATTTAGCTTTATCAAACTATTAGTAATATTTTTTTCGTAAAACAGGGGTTGATAAGTCATTTCCTACGAGGTTTTCTTTCCTAGATTTGAGTTCTACCTTAATAGTTTTTTTTACACGGGGTTTATACTTTAACCGGGGAGACTCACTTCCTTATAGCAGCTCGAAGCTTCCTTAATAGATGTCATACCTTGAAAGTAAAATACCAGACCCTATACCCTAATTGAGAATAAACTGAGCAATAGGCGGAGGTGTTTACCTTCGTACGTAGATAACTCATAAAACTCTACCTAAATAAAAAAGTAGGAAACTAAGAGCTTCGGTAAGAAATCTTGCACATTATACTCGGATTCGTTTCGATGTATACTACTTACTCTCGATCGAGATAGCCAAACCAAACAAACTCCTTAAAGTTTTTTTTTCATATAGACATTCTCAAGGAGCTGCTTTGAAGTTAATCCTTGATGTAATACGCCCTGCGGGTGCTTCTAATGTAAATAAAATGTAATGGGTGTGCGGTGTATTTCTGTTTATTGGGTAATATAATAGGATCCTTAAGGTTATACCACGGCAATTCTTACATTAAGTTTGTGCCTCTTGGAATGACTTAAATCCTCCGAACTTCTAGGCATTACTATCTACTTAATATAGACAGAGAAGACGATAAATACTAAACTAATTTCAAAAGTACAAAGCCGAGTCAACTCTCATTAAAAAGCGTGTGCATAGGGGTCGTCAATTTATAACCTAAGTAGTCTTATCCTATACTTACTTTGGACTCCTTTTGTTACTTAAGAGCCTTTTTCAGGTATAATATTATAATATGACTAAAGCAGAGGAAAAGGACAAACAAGAGTTATCGCTCTGATCAAGGAGTGTTTCCTTTACCCAATATAATAGAGAAGAGAGGCCCTTGTTTTACAACATGAGTTCAAGTTTCAGTGTTTACGCCACAATTTTATAACCTGTTATAAATACTTACCGGCTTTTAGTATCATCCGCAGGAGTCTAGTATCGTTTTTTTTCTGTACGACTTTATCCTTGATTTAATACCGAACAACCCTGCTCACGATATAAGGTTACTTCGCGGAAATAAAATCTGTTTCATGTCTAGGATAACTCCTTTTTTATCCTTGTTTCAACCCCCCCCGTAAGGTCTATCAGGCCTTTTTGGCAGTTATACCACTAGGAAAACCCTTACAGACCTAAATTACAACTTGACTTCTGCGCTAAACAAATAGATAACTACATAAGTTACAATTGTTTTAAGGGATATTCTATTCCTCTTATTCTTTTAAGGTAAGGAGTACTTTTCCTTGCTTCCAAAACCTCCGGGAAATTCTATAGGACTGTACTCTAATTTAGTTAAACTTCTCTTAAAATTACAAACCAAGTTTAGTTTAACAAGAAAAAAGTTTTAGATTTCTAAAAAAAAGAATAAAGATATTCATGTGTCTAAAATGTCCGGATTCTCCTCTTAACTAACGGGAGCGGAACTCCACTTTACGCAAGCGATAATGGTATAAGTCAAATATCAAATAAGAGAGTCCTATACTACACTACTAAAAGTTTAAATCAATGATTTTGAGAGCTTCTAAAATGAAGGGAAGACCTTGGCGTTTATTCTCCAAAGTAACCTCAGCCCTTGTGTCAAGTGAGAGACCCCTTATCCTAATTGTCCCGAGTCTCAGGAGCCTTAATTACTTGAATAAAATTCCTATCTCTGTATCTGATGCCCGCCTAAATACCCTACGTATTGTACGATGTCATTACTTGCTTACTAATTGTTCTTGGAAAGCGAGCCAAAGGAATTGTAGCTACTGTGTCAGTTAATACAGAGTTAGGCTGAAAGCTCCAAACCGGTTTTTTTACTATAGTGCAAGTTAGTGAATTCAGAGTTCCTTTCAATACAAAACCAAGAATACATTATCCGATAAGTCCTCTCGACTAGCAAGACAGGTACTTCTTCAATCGACTCAAACAGTGTCCTTCCTAGGAAAAGGTGACCCTTAGATTCTTTGGGTTCAGCAGAGTTGTAAGTGCAAGATCTACTTTCATTTCAATGAGATAGGTATTTTAGAGTAGAGTTCAGTTGACTTATGTTAGCGCATTCAAAGTAGGAATTCCTTTCTTTTTAGTTTAGTGTAGTGGAGAACCTAAAAATTCTTACTTTTGACCAATAGACTCCCGAGGTTGCTAACGAAAGTTATTTGAGTACCAATTTCTAGTACAGGATACGCCCTCTGAAATATACAATCCTTCTAGTCAGCTCTGCAAGCCTTTACTTAGTAATTAAGGAATGAATATAGCCTCTTATATTTTGTAATGTATACAAGTATTTCCTCCAGAATTAAAGGCTTATAAAAAGGGTCCGTTTTAAAGATTGTATGAAGTTTTTTCAAGTTGAACTTTTCTAAAGAGGCTTAATTTCCAATTTCCAGTACAAAGTGAAAGTTTTCTGGGCTTATAATGTGTAAGGTTTACTATGCTATAATACTCTATAGCCTTTAACCACCCTCGGATGCACTACGGTCGGTAAGGTTGATGTCCTCATTTTCTCTCCCAAAGTTTGTATCCTCATTATCGATAAGCGCCATAAAACAAGAGGAATGCTCTTTAGAGTTCCCTTTTTTTATTATTTGTGAGTGCTTTCTCAGTCGTATCCGTGGAAAACTAAAATGAATACAATGTAAAAGTGTAATCCCCTAATTTCATTATTCCTAATTAGGATTGTGATTTAAAATCTGCTAATATAAGGGGCAAATTGTTAAGTTTTATTCATTCTGTATATATAGCTGTCCTAACTTTTCTCAAATTGACAGTCGTTCTATTAACAAATTGTACTTCATACTTTTTACTATGTAGAAATTTGAACAGGTAATTTTGGTACTTCTAAAAGGGAAAACCTTAAAATTCTATCCTTACAAGAAAATGAATTCTATTTTATATACAAGCAAAAAAAAGTTCATAATGTACTTTACTTTTACGCAGGGAAGACTTGAAAATAAAAAGAAAAGTTTATTTCGTATATTCGTATACATGTGAAATCAATAAAAAGTGGAAGTATTTCCTGAGGTTACCGGGTATTTCTCTTTCAAGCTTTGGCGGAATGGGTATTTAATCGAGTCAAAAAAACGGGGTTCTTTCTAAAACTGTAGATTCTGTAACTTATATAATAAGTTTTTTTATCTGATATACAGAGGTT